>JAQFZX010000429.1:0-60091 GCA_034682405.1 Hydroisotoma schaefferi | reverse complement strand
CTTTTAATGCAAAATATTATTTGAATCCTGGTCGTAATTCGGAGATTTACAGTATAAGAGATAATCCCAAAAGCAAGCCTTTACGCATTTTTGAGTAACTGATCTGATCCGATCCTATGTATATTCCTCATCCTCTCTTCATTTCATTCCTACCAAACCAACCAGGTAAGCTAAAAGCTATAACTAATGATAGCATTCCCTAATGCTAGGTTTTGTTGAAACTAAAAAATAACTAAACTTTTAGCTCTTTCCTACGTGAATTTCACTCTCCACACATTTTAGATTACACTGCATAGATATCCAGTCCATCCAACTAGCTATAACCGTGCCATGCCTTGCCCATCTATTCACCTGTTCTCTTAAAAGCGTCTACTGACTACTTGATCCAATGTATTACCTGCTTGTTCCTAGACTAGGGCTATCCCTGATAGCGTTACCTGTATGCTTATTACCTTTACCTGTTTGCTTCTAGCCTAAACGGGTATATATTGGTGTAAAATCTCTGTAAAAATACTCATGCTTCTCTAATGCAATGTTTTGGTTACATGAGATAGGTAAGAAAGTGAACAAAGTAAAGCCTAGCTTTTCAGCTAGAATGATGGCTTTGGCTTAGTGGGAATAATGCAAGGATGTTTACTAACTCATCACAGTTGTACCTGAGAGTCTGACCAGGTATGTTCCTCACTTAAGTGTTGGAGTAAACGTCTCAGCGATATACTACAATAAATAAGCCTTTGGCGAAGCAAAGTAAGACTTCAAGACGATTACTACTCACGACTACTACAAGTTTCATACTTACTAGACGTGTAAGGGACTACAACTTGTTCTAAAGAACAAACACAAACCCAAGTTAAGTATTTTGTTGTCATTCATAAAATTCATAGAAGAACACGCTTTGTATCGTATAGCTTTGTAGCTACAATCTACAGCTTCGGTACTACTACAAATACAACTAAACACAGTAAAACTGCAACAACCTCTGTCTCTTCTCAACTTTATTGTTTGTTTGTGCAGGATTAACTTTGTTTTCACACCTTTTCCAGGCATCGGGTCGGATTAAGTTTTGACTACTGACTTTTAAAAGTGAAGCTCAATTTGTACAGGAGGAACTATAAGCAAATTAATAGTACACTTAGAGTGCCTTCCATTAATTACAAGTCTAGTATATTACTCCTAATCATAACTGTGTGATTCTACCAAGAAAAAACACTACCCGTAACCTAAAAACAGTTGTGCCTTGCTTTATCTTTTTCCCCAAGAAAAGCATTAAGATAACCATTAACGGATTAACATTTACAGATTGAACCTTTGGTCAAGTGGTTGAACTTTTTAAATGTGGCTTAGACGAGACTTCTAGTTAGGAATATTTTTTGCATTTATTGAAATCAACTTGTTTTGGATCCCAGTCAAAACTTTGGTCGGTCGATTCAATAGTTGTAGTGGGAGAAGAAAAAGCAGCAGCAACAGCTTCTCAATCTTAAGAACGGACCAAGAAAACTTGCAAAGCGGTCTGAAAGCATACAGGTAGGTTTAATACTATAAACTATGAGTGTGATTATGTTTATACTGTACCTGTCTACTGGGCCTCTCTACTCTCATCTATTCTCTGAAGCATTTCCGTAAGTTAACCTTGCCCGACCTGTCTTTCCCACATGGAATGTGTCTTGATTTCTATAAATCTTATCTGAACGGAGTATTAATCTCAATCCCGTATTCATTTACCTTGCGGATTGAAACGGTAGGCTTCTTGGGATGTCCGCCCGTCTACTCAAACCTAGACCTGCTAAGGTTTTGGTTAGTTGGTTGCTGGTCAGTTGGAATTGCATGAATTTGTAACCCTGTCTAGTTTATAACTATAAAAACACTTGAGAGAGTCGTTCTCGTTAGTTAGCTTATGTAGTATTTAATATGTATTTACTACATTGATATTTAATTGTTAAGGAATGCTTCTTGGGAAAGGTGGGATTATTAGTTACTGAATGAAATGTATTGAATAACCGGTAGCATCTTATTATAGATAGGTAAGTAGGCGAGATTTTTAGTTTAATTCAGAGCAAAACTAGAGAAGAAGGGATTCCTTTTAGCTGATGTTTTACCAATAATAGTATTAAAAATTAAATACTTATACTTATTGCCAAACTGTATTGAATAGTAGGGATTGGAGAGAGAAAATTTGCTTTGGAATAAAGATTGCGAAGGCAAGACTTAAAATAAAACATGTAGAAGTTTAGTATACAGTGGTAACTGCAAATCGTAGAAGAATTTTAACATGCTATTCAATGCGTTGATTTAATGTGATTGAATGGATTTGAACAACACAATAAAAAGCTTCATCGACTTACTTCATCTCTAGAGCTAGTTTAATCGCAGGCACCTTTATACTACGATATGTATGATGATATGTTTAGACAGGTGGAGATGGGAAGAAACGGGATGAATGCAAATGACTCTGAGGAGGAATAATCTAATGCAATAATTCTGTACAATAAAAAAGCAGGTTGCTTTTGCTTGCACACATTCATTATCCTTTGCATACTTAAACAAAAGGAATTTTGTTCCCACAGATAGAGATTTCGGGTTGATTTTACTACTCAACTTACGGTAGTGGTAGTGGTAATAGTGGTTGCTCAGAATGATACTAAAGGATGATGCTTTGGTATTGATATTGATACGATCTTGTACCAGCGATTAGTTTGATTCGTTATGCCCAATATTATGATGACCCTTTGACTCTCCTGAAAGATTTTGATTGGAGATGGTAGTCCGTATAAAATATTATCAAGTCGTTAATGGTTAATAGCAGGTGGAACTCGTGTGAAGGTTAGAGGTGAACTGTATATACAGGAGGCTTTTACTTTATAGAGAGCATGACGAGAGGTAGAAGAGGGTTAAATAAATTATAATTAATGCTTACTGCTACTACTACCTTAACCTCATAACAGGCGTTTTGAAAAGGTTTGCATAAAAAATGAGAAAAAAGTTTTATGATTCTGAATACGTCGAGGAACGGTGATATCTTATTGGTTTGGTGTGTATGATAATTGTAATAAGTAAACGATTTTTTAGCTGTTATAAGTTAAGTTGCGTTCAGCATTTGCGTTGGATAATTTGCATTATTTATTACGCAGCGAAAGGGTTGTAAAATCTTAGTGGATGGATGTATGGGTGGAAGAAGAAAAAGTTTAAAAGTTTTGAGGAATGCATACATAAGCAGGTAGATAACCACTTCCTACATCATTATCATGTTATCAACAACTTTTGACACCTTTGATTTACATGCGGTAGAAGTACATAGAGATGAGGAGGATTACCTATATCCAGGTGATACAGGCAAGACAAGAACATAACAGGCGTTGCGTTACTTTAGCATACAAACAAATCATAAAGTAATTATTACTTGGAAGATAAAAGGTGCGAGGGATTTTTTCGTTGCAAATGCGTATGGCACTGTTTTTCAGGTGTAAAAATAACTACTCAAGTCGTAAACAGAGATTGTAGGAGGATCAGGAAGGAGAGGTACTCAGATGATGGGATTATCCAGCAAAGAGTTGACTACGAACCGTTATGCTGATATGAAATTTAATTGATTTTTTTATCGCTCAGATTGGTAAGCATGTTGAAATGCTGTTTTTGAAAACAAAATAGAATTTTTTGTACTCGTAAGATTGAAAGTTTTGAAAACAGAGAATAAATTTATTTGATTGAAAAGTTATTCATATGAGTCTTCTTGGTGCAAGTGGGGTTTAATTAGGTCAGAGCCAACTCATCATTTCTTTTCATTCAAGGAATAATTAAATATTGCAAAATCATTTTGAATGGTATTTAAGAAAGTAGAGTAGACTTTGTACTGTTGCCTGTGATTTATTAATTTCAAAAGCTGAAGAACTGGCTTAATATTTTAATTTATGCATATTCGGCTTGATTTTTAAAGCACAAATATGCCATTAACATTGCATACCATTATTTTTGCTTACTAATGGCTAGATATTTAATTTGCCACATCAATAATAAAAACACCGACCAACCGATTGAAGCCAGTAGGGCAATTGACACAATTTCAAAAATGCAATTCAGCAACTACAAAACTAGTAGCAGTAGCAGTGTAGCAATATAGGCACCCTGAGCTAATGCTATTTAAATTTTTAGTTTAGTCCTTGACTTTTTACACCTCTCTCTTTCATGCTATTATAGATAAAATACCTATCTACCTCTTTAAATACATTTTAAGCGTGAAGCCAATTCTCAACTAAATGTAAACATTTACTGACTCAGGTCTCTTTTAGTCAGTCAAACTCAAAACATTGCCTAATTGTCAATCAGAAAACAATAGTTTTAGCTTTAATTATTTTAGAATTTTCAATAGACTCTCTTGCAAGAAACGTATAAATGCATACGCTACGTATACTTCCATCTTAATTCAGCGAAAGAAAATATAACTAAAGAGCTACAATTACTTTACTTTTTACTACTACCGCTACTCACTTAAGAAAGGAATTCGCACACAAAACATTTCGTCTCAGCAAGAATAGAGTTATTAACAGCAAAGAAAGGCCATGACTATTTTTTTTATTTTATGGGTGTAAAAGAACAAATATCTAATTTAATTTCTTTACTACCACAAATACTGCGTTATAGGTAGCGTTGTTTGTAAAGTTGTTTTGGTAAGCTCTTATTTTGTGTAAATCAAATCCTTTTGCTTAGCTTCGCAGGTAATTTTACTTCTAAATTCATGATGTAAAATAATACAAAACACATGTATGAATAAGACCGAAAGGTATGGGGTGAATGTCATTCTAAACTTAGCGTAAAAAATAAAAGTTGAACAAATTATCCAATTTACTTCCTGTGACTAATGCGATCGAGGGAGTTTTTTCAACTGAGTAGAATACGTAAACACAGCAATGCAATGTAATAACAAATCTTTTAAGACAACAGAATTAAATAGATAATGGTTCTTCAACTATTGACAGTTCTCATGGTCTCGATTACCTGCTTCGTTTGTGTAGGTTTTGTTAACATCGACGAGGATTTTAAGCTCGAAGTACAGTACAATAGGCAACAGGTTGCTATTCTCAACTTCTAGTAGATATAGGTTTTTTACGCAAGCCATGCCATACACTAGTTTTATTAGTATCTAGGCAGAGTTACGCACTCATCTCAATCTTTACTATTCGGAAAAGTTACCTGCCTAGCAGGAACATACCTCCTGTTAAAAAACTTACTCGGAGGAGTAATAAAAACCTGTGAAAAGGGGGTTTATTACTGTTATAATTTATATTTATAGTGAGATAACTCTGATAAGAGGGATGCTGCGTGGTTGATATAATTTTGGCAAATGAACAATGCAACTAGCAAGGGAAAAATAAATGGAGTTTAAAAAAATAAAACGAATGAACAAGTATACAAGTATAAAATAACAGGAGAACTGATTACTTCCGTTTCCAGCCCTCTTTGGTTATCCATGCATCCGGTAAAATAATTGTGAAAGCGGACCACGGGACATCGTTAGTCTGTATTGTATTATCACATCACATCATTCTTACTGTCATTAACCGTTGTTATACGTAATACAACGTGCATACTTACAGAACATCCATTACGGAACAATGCTTACATCAATCCAACAGATACACAATAAATCCAGTGAAATGACCCCAAAGCCTTTTTTTACTGGCTTTAAATTGTAAGCATTAAAGGGTAAAAATACCTGCATACAAGTGAATAATACTTGTTGATTCCAAAGTCAGTGAAAAAGAGCTATAATCTCTATTTGTATTGCTAAGCTTAAAATTTCAGGATTGCACAGAGCAAGTAAACTTTTATATTCACTATTGTATTGTGGCCGTAACAATCACCGTCGTTATGAAAGGCTGGAGGATTTTTAAAAAGAGAGGACATTGCCGATGTAATATATTGCATGTAACGTACCTATTTTAGTTTAGTGTTCTGTTTCATGTTATGTTAAAATAAGCAGAAGGAGGAGAACTGATGTTGAGGAGGATCTTCTAAATTTATGTGTATAGAAACTTGTTTTATTATTATCTGTTGATTGAAAGTAAACAAGGTAATAGTAATGAATGATGAAAATTTGCATGGGATGAATAAAAATCTGCAAACCCCCTTTGTCCATGTTTACTCCCGTGTTTATTCCTGTTGTTGAAATTGTTGTGAATTTTTTATAGTGCTTGGATGGTGTAATTATGCTATTTCTGCACACTGCACTGTAGAACATGGGTAAATGCCACTATTTCATTTATGAAAACGAAACAGCAGAGTTGAAAAGGATTTTTCCAGCGGTTACGCTAACAAACAGGTTCATGCATTCATCATCAACAACATCATAGACCTTGCAGCGTTTCAATTTAAAGATTCTTTGTCCTCTGTATACATTTTAGCATATAAAGTTTAGACTGGGATGAATATCTCGTGATGAGGATCAATTATAATTTAGCTTCGATTGTTGGCCAATAATTGCATAGAGTGGGATGAGAATATATTGAAAGGTTTGATGAAAAAGGCAACCGTTTTTAAGTAATTTATAACAGGTTAAGGAGTGTATGAGGGAAGGGTTTCAAAATACGGCAATCTATTTAGCAAACTATCTGGGCATATAACACAAAAAATCCCTTTCACTTTGAACCACAATTAACATTTCTCTATTCTGGTGATAATTTTTCTACAAGTAATAAATAAACTAAAATTTGGACGTGGTTAAGTAGAAGAAAAGAAGACCAAACCAAAATGGTATTAAAATTAAAACTTAAACTTACTAAACTGCAAGTCAATCCATCGTCCAATATATTATCATCTCGCCAAAGATATTTGATATTAATTTAGCAAAATATATGTACAATGGTTTTTTTCATTCCGCCTACGCATTTATTTAACAATCGTGCATTAGCTTTTTCGATGTACTTACACCAACCAAAACCATCCAGTCTCGGCCCCGTATCGCATCATCATGATCGTTATCAAACGCTGATGAAGTATTAGATGAAAATGGTAAAGTAGAGATGATCTTGCCATTTGCATTTATGTATACAGATCAGAGGAAAAAATTATTTAATATCTAGAACTTATTTTTTAGCTACAGACCATGCTCCATCGTATCATTTATATATGTATACAAATGCAATCAGTATCAATCAATTTGTTCCTCTCTTTGCAAGCGACAAAAGCAAACTTCTCTATATATTTTGTCTGAGTTATAAGAAGGGGCTTTGAAAAGGATCCGCTCTGTAGATCCTCAACCTACAATAACAACTAATGCAACAGTTTATCACATTTAATCCACGAAAAGATAATGCTTGGGTGTGTGATAGAAAATAGCTGCTAGTCTTTCTTTCCCTTTCCACGTTCAAATTATAATAGCCAATTACCCAGTAAATGAGTTCATTTTCTTCTCATCTCTCATTCTAGATACTTCAAGTTTTTCATCTTTCTTAAAACATGCGAAAAATTGCTTCTTTCTTCGTATCGGTAAAATTCAAAACTTAATCCGGTTAAACTGTGCTTCATTCTGGGGCTTTACTAGGATAGTAGTTGGTATTAGAGGAGGACCACTTGTAAGGAATTCGCAAAACTTTTTATGCATTTAATTTGAGTTGAGGGATGATGCGCTAGAAAAGCTGACTGGCAATTTGGCAGATTGGCAATAAATAAATCATCCGTCCACCCACTTCATCTTTTGTCTCGTCATTTAGTCAGTTAGGACTTTGGAGGGTCGACGCTGACGCTGGCCGTGGTTTAGTAGTGGTCGGTATAGGTAATAGTACTGGCAAATGGCAGGCAGGGTTTTGAATATTGATGTATGAGACAGGTTAAATTCTGGTAGCCAACTTAGTGGTTGGTTGATGAAGGTATTGGATTGAAACGATGTTCATTCTTTCTGCAAGCTCATTATTGTGGCCGTATTAGGCACTTAAATTGGATATTGGATCTAATGATGCAACCCGATATATTTTATTAGTACCGGCAATTCACTTCATAGTTTAACTTGGATGAGGATCCAATTTCATGTCTCAGGGAGTCACCCCTATGATGATAATATGATAAGGCTGGTATTGACAATGTAATAGATGAATAAGGATATTGCACTTTGCATTATAAATTGTAACACCCAATCTACCATAATAACTAGTGTTGCTAGGTCAAATGCAAACTTCATGAATGGAACAGTAGTGCAGGACTGCAGTGCATTCAGTTAATTATTAATTTGTCCTGGATTCATCTCAATGCACTGTAATAAAATAAACAATTGAATGGGGATAATGTGCATTTTATTGACACTTATTTAGCTTAACTGCATATGGTTCAAGAGACAGGAAATCAATTAACAAATGTAAGCCTGAGAGACGAGGTATCATATTCGCAGTCATTTCATGGTCATTAAATAGAGTAGGAATTGGATTATTTTAATCTAGCAAATGTTCTCAATCATGAAATTTTGAGGTATTTGGACGTGATACGTAATACGTGATAATGGCTGGCATAAAACTTTCAAAACAAGTTTTTTAATGAAAAAACTAAATTTGTTACCTGTCATAACGTCGATTTGTTTTAAATTTAACTAATTTAACAGCTTTCAATCCAACAATACAAACTTAGATCCCAAGTTTCCAATTTTTACATCTGACATTTTGCAAACATTCTTTTATAGGCATAGAAAGGACTTTCCGCCGCGCCGTCATGTACACAAGCTTGAGTCCTTTTTCGTGCTTCGAAACTGTCGAAATCCAATGCATACGTTGGTTTACTTCCTATTATGCAGAAGAGCTTATGTTTTAAAATGTACAATTGCCATCTCCTTCGAAAAATAATAATGCAATCATTGTCCTTTGTTTTAATCTTTTAGTAAATAACGAAAAAATGAGGAAAACAGGACTGAAAGAAATTGTGTGGCTGCGCGTGGGTTAAATTCCGTACTTCCTCTTCGAAGACGCATGGTACAAGCTTTACGGTTTATTGCAAAGATAAGCCATCGATCATTTATAAACTCCTCGTATGAGCCTTCACAGCCTTTTTAGTCCATTTATATGAAATAAAAGTAGTAAAAAAATAGATAGGCAAAGGCAAAAGTAGTATTTGAATATGTTTTACACATAAACACAGCAAGTGCCTGTGAGCTATAATGCCAGTTAAGCAGTAGTCCATACGACATTACAAACATGTTACAGTCTGTTAGGTTTAAAACCGCAGCGTAGCAGTAAGAAATGCAACCGCGACCGCTGCTCTGCTACTGCTGCAGTAAGCAGTAGATCTAAAGTAGGATGAGTTTATAACACCAGGAAAGAAGTAACAAACTGCTTTATCGTTACCTCGATTTATTTTACATTTTTTTAGATTTTACGTTTTTACTATCCCTCCGAAGGATGTGCATTCATTCAACTTAAAGATTGAAGCTCGGCTTATAAGTAACTTATGAGACTTTTTAATCTCAAATGTTCATTTATTTCGCCTTCCCTTTCTAAATTGGAAAAGGGCTTAATACCAAAAAAATCAGCTTTATGCTGGTTTTTGGTTTGAAAGAGTTGTATAAGGTTTACGGTATTTCAGAGGTTAAAGTACTTTAATCCCATATTTACAAGAATAGAAGAATTAGTAAAGATTCTATCTTTCATATGGGAGTTACTTTTTCAATTTATTTCTTTTTCTCTACTCAATTCCGTTAAACTGTGTAACATGCAGCTACTTCTTATTTTCCATCTTTTCGTATACATTTCAATGGAATAGAGTTTGGTTATGTTTTCTATCTTAAAATGTTTATGGCAGTAGTTGATTTATTTCACTTTTACACTTCGCTGGTCGATTAACGTTCTCATTTTCGCTTATTTTTAGTCCCAATTGACACGTTAATAAAGGCAAAGTTCAAAGTTCAAAGTTCCAATTTCGACCTAGCTTGTTTGGTTAAAAATACACTGAAAATTGAAATGGCTTTACATAGCCTTAGAATATAAGTGGTTTAATTTGTATTCGAGCTCTTTGCTCAGAAGAAATATTTAATGGTAGGTAGGTACTATTGCATATAATCAGTAAGTTTTATGGGGCTGAAATTAAATTCATGTATGCTCATTCATACATTTTATGCAGAATGAATATGCCTGCTGAAGAATGCATAAAAAGATGAAGGTCAGCATCATATTAATTTTAGTGGTTTGTGTCTTGTTTTTTTTGTATGAAATCATCAAGACTTTCAATGATCATATCGCATCATCGTGAGGTATTTATGGCTCGAGCTAATTAACTCTTTTACTGAATTCATTATCAACCATACTGAGTTAAACTAGTAGAGCTCAGAGCTCGATTACTTGCTGAATTATCTAAGTATTGCCAAGTCGTCATCTTCATTTTTAAGATTATTTCAGGTGTCAAGGTAAAATTATGATAAAGTCATGACATGACTTCTGACTGGTAACAAAAGCCTGTGGATTTAGATAAAACTTAAAAGCCCAACAGCCCAACTGATCGTCACCGCTTTCTGTGCATAATTTCCTCTAGCTATCAAACCAACATTTAATGTTTTTAAATGATATTCTTCTTACTACGTAAAACAAAACGAACGCGTGCTGAAAAAATATATGCTTTATTTAAACAAGCAGCCTATGACCACCAAAAGAAAAAAATGTGCATATGGAACACGCAATGGTAGCTAATAAGTGTGTTTTAATGGTTAAGTATAAGTATCTCTTTCGCTTAATTGCTAAGGTTGTCAATAGTGGAAGAGAGGATAGAAACTATGATTAACAAATAAATGTTGACTCTAATATTGCTGCTACTATAACTATATACTGTATACAATGAAAGATATTCCTCAGTCAGTGGCAGAAGCTTACAATGGTGGTACAAAGCCTGATTAAGGTGTTGAAAACAATCTTTGCATATTAAGTCATCCAAAAAAGGTTCAGAGGTACAGAGAAATGAATCTCAAGCTCGAGCTGGACTGTAAAATGTTTTTTTAAATTCTAAAACAGACTTGACTGAATATATTACTCTATAAGAGGAAGGTGATTAGTGTTAAAAATTGGTTTGGCATTGGGAATTGCTGCTTCAACCCGATTAATATTCAGGGAATGATTTCATTCATCCATTGCCTGGAAAATTTTACTTAGATACGTGAATCTTCTAAATTACAGACTGCTCCAGGAACCACCTTCCACGAGAGATTCTTTGCCATCAATCCTACTCACTCGACCAGCCGAAGTTACCCAGTAAAGGTCTCAGAGGGTAATCACTGTCTCTAATCACTTAGACTTCGGATCATCTTGGAGACAAGCGCTGAGATTCTGATTAAAACCGTAGAACATTGTCTTATAACTCTGACCCAATAGTTGGTCACTGGACGGTATAAGAGCGGTTCAGTTCATTGAGTCTAACAAAGTTAGGCCAGCAAATAGGGATAATAAGGGACGAAAAATACACATCCCGTACAGAGAAAGCTTGTCACAAGTCCTGCAAACAAGAGTGCATCGTATCAAGAAGTAGAAATCTTCGTGGTCAGAATATCCGAACACATTTTCAGCAAAAAAGACGAGAAGTAAGTGGGACAAATTGAATTCAGCTTTACTCAAGGCAGTATATAAGGAAAGGGACTAGATTCTATGTAAAAAAAAGGATATAAAATAGAATTAAGGCACGACAACGGCCAAAGGACGAGGATATTTTAGTAAGTAAAATCAGAGACAACTTGAAAGATTGAAGATTGAGAAAGAAAAATCCGAATCCCAAACACGTATCACAATCTCATCAATTCTTCATATTGATCGAGCCAAGCCCCCTGTTAGCTGATGCGTTGGGAAGCAATGTAAGTGATGCTGATGCTATGTGAATGATACAAAGATCTCGGTGCGACTTCAATGTTTAATGTCCAATTTATTATAGTCTCTTAAGACAATAGAAACTTAGCAGATTGATGCCACTTAGCAATCAGAGGACATCTTGGAGTTGCTATAATAATATAATAATAGTAAAGATAACGTATGCATGAACATAAGTAATCTACGCTAACTCTACGGATTGACATCTAATACGGAGTAGTTTGTACCAGCAACAAAGTAAGTGGTTAGTTATTGGTATGCAAATGTTGAAAATAATTCTTTGTGCTGCTAATAATGCGATGCTGGGATGAAAAACTGTATGCAGCAGCAATAATACAATAATAATACAAAAGTTAGAGACGACGTGCATTAGTCTAACTCTTTTTGGACCTTACATACAAAAGCAAAAGCAACACACCTTGAAAATTCTTGAACGCGCACCACCACAAGTGATTTATCTTATGGTCCTGGTGGTACTGGTACCAGAACAGCAGAGTTGTTGGAAGGATTTTGAATATTAGCTTTTAAAGAAGGCAAAAAGCAACTAAGGAGTTATAAGTTAAGGATTTGTTCGTTCTGGTGAATCTAAATAAATATTACATATTAAATATCAAAAGTTGGACATTGGTCACTCGAGGAAACTACTGGGGGAGTGAAGGAGAGTTTTAACGTTTTTTAACGGAAGCTGCGAGCTGGAAACGTGTCCTTTTATGTAAACTGATCCAACGACTGGACATGAAGTACTTTTGTACGCAATTGTGAGTGAGGTTTAAGTACTTGTGGTGTGAAATATAGCGGAACGAAGTCAACATTTTTCATACTATTACCATCATCTTATTCTAAGTTATGAGAGAAGCATGGGATTTATTTTCTCTGCAAATTCTAAAAATGTAACTGAAAGTGCCGAAGTTAATTGTTAACCTCGAAGGATAATATTTATTAGCTGACATTAATTGTGGTTTCGGGAGATATAGTCACGGTACCACTGCAAAGATGGCTGACGTTGAATGCGGCTACAGTGCTGGATCCCTTACGGGGGCTATAATTGGCACGTTCTTGGCAACTTTGGTTCTGTTGGGGATTATTGGACTCATTTACAAGAGACAGAAGAGGAAGAAATTGCAAAGTAAGTTTTGAATTTTTATGCAGCTTTAAGTGGTTTTGCTTATTTTTTTGCTACAATTTAGAACATAGTTTTAATACACTGCATAAAAACTGAAAGAGATGCAATCAATTCGGCAACTTTGTGTGGGCTTCCAAAAACAAAACTGAATATCCTCATGGACTGCTTTAAATTGCAGGAAAACAAAGCACACATATTTTTCTGAGTAACGATGATGTGTTGTGCTAATAGCAAGCGATGCGATAGTTATTATAATGCTGCAGCACCCTATGGTATGGTATCCGTGTTACTGTTACATACGAGAAGCAATCCTTTTGAAAGAAAGTCCTAGATTAGGATATCAATGCAATGCATGCAACCCTTTGCAATCAAAGTGTAACAAAAAAAAGTTCTAGGGTAACAGATGATAAAAGCGATTCACTCCGATTACTTTGTATTATATTATACCTGCTATTTATTTGCACACATGCACTTTATTTGCTTTGTTGCATGTTATTTGTAGTTAAAGGCTTCTTCGTTTCCAAATACCGCAACGTAAGCCAGCCAAGAATGCAGTTGTTAAAATGAAAAATGCAGATTTATGTTTGTTGTCCTAAGAGGCAGCGTAGAAGGTGCAATTTGTCTGTTGTTTGCATCAAAAATACAAATAAATTGTTAAAGGTTTTGTCGTCGTTCATCATCTTTTGAAAAGTTGGTGTGGAAAAGGCCTCGTTTAGCACAACATTTGTTATGGTCTAGAGAATTCTTAACCAATCTATTGTGTTTTGTGTGCGATGGGTTCATACAAATCTTTCTAGTTTCGTTGTAACTTTTAACGTTATCCTAGAACTATTTCATTAGAGCTTTCATTTCATGATGCGTCGTAGGTTATAGTAGCTTAGCTGCAGCTTGCAATTCTTCTATCTAGTTTTTCATATTTTAGATTGCAGTGGCATTTGTTTTACATATCTGTTTCTCATGATGAATTCGTAAAAAATGTGAGTCAAGTGAGAAGAGTTAGTGCAATTTTAGCTGTTCAGATGAGACAGTGACTTTGACTGACTATAAAGTAAGACAACATGCGGATTAACTTCCTAATATGATGTGAGGGTGATTTGCTTTGATGCAACGAGGAAACCGTTTCGAATCGCTTGTTCGTGTCTTTTTATCCATTCTTCCTCTTCTTCCTTGCAATTCCAAAAGCCAGTAACCGAAGCTGAATGGGATTTCTCGGTTTGGTTGCACTGCGTTGGGGATGGTGGTTGACAAAATAAAGTTTGAATTAAAGTGTCTCTTCTTATCATATGAAGCGTTGGATTCATATAATTCATCACAGATTTAATATTTTCAAACCATTAAAATTAGGACTGCACTGCTACACTATACACGAGAGATCGAGCCGAGGAATATTATTTTATGACTTTAACCTGTAAAAAGTACAGCAGCACTGCTTGTTTAAAATAAAGAAATAATGTTAACTTTGTAGCGACTAATTCTCAGCTAGTCAATTGGACTACGGGGATTAAAATTTGGAATATAAAATAGAATTAACTTGAAAGCTGGTACATGTAGTGTTAATGAAGGGATATGCCTACGAAGAGCAGAGTATAACCAGAGATTTAATTTCTTTGTACAAGAAAGATTTAAAACCATCCATTCATCTTGTAGGTTGCCCAGAGAGTGGATCATTGTTGTGGGCTGTCAGATATGGATTTATTATGTTTATAAATGTATTCCCTCAAGATATACAAAGGGAGGTAGGGTATTTTAAATGGACACTTTAACCGGCGCTCCTACCTCTGTCCGTATTCTACTAATGTTAGGCTACTTTACTTTTGACATTACTATTTATTCGATTTTTTTGTTCCTTCACTTTAAATGTCCCATTGTGAAGTCCCCACCCAGCAAACTACAAATGGATTTACTTATGCTCATCTAATGCCTATCTTACGAGAAGAGGAGATATTTAAATTAGCTATTAGAAGGAGATAATGATAAAAATATGTATCTTCGCATTGTATGGATGCACACACAAGTACTAATAATATAACGTTTTTTTAAACTTAGGCTTATGACACTTCTAGTAATAAATTCAACCTCAACACAACTCACTGCTAATGTGAAGAAGCTCCTTGAATTTTACAAATTACTTTACTTTACTTACTTACTTGGATTAAGCAACGATTAAATCGCTCATGGCTGTTTTTATGAATCACACGCTAATTAATTTAATATTAAAGGAATTGCGGAAAGGAATGCATGCTCTTTATCGATTTAGTATTACTCAGCTTCACATAACTTAAATATGTTGTAAAGTCACATTTGTTGATGTTCTATTTCAATACATAGCCAGGAAGGTTGCTCATTGAAATGGTTGGAAACTTCTTATGAGAAAACAACCTGGTAAATGTAAAGAAGATGTTATAAAATAAAATACAACATTAAAACCATAAAAGTCGAAGGATGTTTGGTTATATCGTCCTCAACTTTAGTGCTAGCATGGCATTGCTGTGTAGGTTACGCGAACTTAATTATCAGTAGGTATTATATTTGTATTGTTTTACAATGCTGTTCAGCACATTGCTGAAAAATAAACAAAAACAAATGAACGAACTGCATTAAGACAGTAAACCACATTAGTATAACTATTCTTCCTCATTCTGTTGTTGATGCAAAAGTATGTCTTTAGTCGTTTTCTACCCAAGGCAAATGGTATTGTTTAACGAGAGAATTATGTCATCTTCTTTAAGCTGGGAATCAAAACATAATAAAAGAATCAAGAGTTTTCATGAATGGTTCGAGTTTTCCTGGGCAAGAACTATAAAGCTTCAAATGGCACTTTCACACTTACGTTCAACATTTTGAAATGGCTGGATGGATTGTTTGATAAAGCTTTGTTGCTAGCAGGGCAAAAAGTTATCTAGCAATTAGATGTTATTTCACAGAGAGCAGTTGGAGGGTAATGAAATTATCATGATCGCCTTAGGATATTGCGTTGAAAAACCTAATTAATTTAACGCTTGACATTGACTTTACTAAGATTCCCTAAAGAAGTTCTATTTGGGTTCTCTTTAATCGTTTCAATGATAATTAAAGCCTAGGGGTAAAATTATCATTGGAATTTGGTACAAATTAATGAGAGTATTTTTTTATGGAGAGGAAGGACACTTTCAGGCGAAATGTATTGTAGATTATATATAAATAAACTATATTGTATAAGTACTGGAGGGCAAGTTCGTAAAGTGGCAAAAATAAAACTAAATTACGATTCAATGTCAATCTGAAGTTAAAGTTTTCTGTTTCTCACGCAATGATATTTCTAAAGCTGATAAAGATACCTACCAACCAACCTATCTATCTACCTGCTGGCCTAACTAACTATTAAATACTTGCCCACATGGGAGAAAAAATACCCTAAGAGAAATATACAATCGCATTAGCAACAACTTTGAGCAATGATGAATGGTTGCTGACTTTGTGCAAGTGCAAGGTCAAAAGGTCTTCTTCTCGTTAATCAAAAGCTCGTGATGGAACATCTGCAACAACAACATCTAGCGATGTTCCTATTTTACGTGGAGGAACATACCTGAAAGACTCAAGGAGGCATTTTTCTGCGAGCTCTGCAAAACATTAAATAATAGCATAGCATTATTTTGTGAAGCAAAATAGGTTTTGCATGCTCAACTTTAATACTTATCGCTATATAAACTATAGGAATGTGTTAACCTTCAGGATGCAAGCATAAGTAGCTAAGGTAGTGTTTTAGGGGTATTAAAACGAGACAACTTTTTTAGCACTTTTTAAAACATTATTTTTCTTGCTGTTTAACGATTTTTAAGCCATTAAATTAAAGAATCTGTGTTGGCTTTCATTTTAGATCCGTGCTTTTCTTAATCGTTGTAATTTAAGTATATTATTCTGGTTTTGTTATCATTTGCTGTAATGATTTCGATTTCTGGTTGGTAAAGATTTTTGAGGAGGATTAAATAAAAAGTCTAAGGACATTGGTAATAACTAGGAAGGAAGGGATGATTAGCTCAATATTTAATGATGACATCATAGATTTTAATTTTTAGAACGATAGGATTACGATATCGTCAGCTTAAATGTAATATTCATACTTTTTGATTCGCATCCAATTTTATGACTTGATTTATGCACTTTTTCAAATCAAGGATACTTCATGCCGTTATAGTGAAGAAGGGAGAACAAAAGGGAATTGAAGAATGGCACAGGAACGTGAATAAATTCATCCATACCTAGTAGTAGTAGCTGTAAAGTTGCATAAAAAAAAGTACATTATGTTTCGTGGGTGGTTTTGATTTAATAATTCAGAGTTACGTATATTATGGTGATAAAGGCAATTTGATAATAATTTTTGAATTGCTAAATAATAGTGGATGTTTTAACTTTTTGAGGAAATTTTTCTTGGCACGCGAGGTCTTTTATTTGTCCTAACTTTATGATTAGAGCTTGCTATTAGTATTTGACGGAAAGTGAAGATGAATAGAATGTCTTCGGTAGTCTATTACTTTGAGTTAATAGTAGCTTTTAGTTTTTTGGCATTAATTCCGACTTTTTAAAGGTCACGTTTACCTCGTCGTATAACTTTGTTGTCATTTCGTAAGCTTTTACAGGGATGGTAGCCATGCAGAATGCATAATATTTAGAGTACATCAATAGGAAAAGCACTAAAAACAATTTGCACGTTGCTGTGTAATACGTATTCGTGAATTTACTTAGATGCTAATTCAAAGTCTTTGTTGCTAGCTCGAATAGAGAATTGAAAGTTTTTTTAGCTCGATTTATGCATTTTATAAACATTTTAGTTTTAATTGATACATTTTAATTTACATAAACAGTAATTTGCGCTTGAGAAAAGGATCCAGTGTTGGAGCGCAGAAAAAAGTGAAGGTGATAACTAGTTAGTTGTTTTTTTAAACCGTTCAATAAGCATTTAAATTTGACTTTCAGATTTAAAAAATTATATTTTTTCCTTGATTCCATGTGCTAATGCATTTTTGGATTTTTAAAACTTGCATACAAAAAACGTTCGGAATTTTATTTATTTCGAACGGAATTATGAGAAAGCGTATTTGAGTAGTAAATTCTAAACTTTATAAAACAATTATACTCTTTTGTGATCCCCGTATCGAGTCGGTTAAATTTACTGGGTCTTCATTGTAAGGATCGGAGTAAACTGAAGAAACTTGATTTTAGGGTTAGGTCTTCTTGAAGTTGTGCATATGCACATCTCTTGTATCCCGTTCTCTTATAATTTTTTACTCTTTCAATAAGTAAGTATACACTTATCGGCTTTTGCAACTAGTTATATAGTGTATCCATATTATTGTGGAACTCCTGTGAGGTGAGGATGTTTTAAAATTTACAATTTTCCCCGAGATAACAAGCAACCAAGGAGGTTTAAAACCTTTTGTAAAACCAGTTGGGGAACTAAACCTCATACTTGCTCGTCTAGAATCTTAATTCCGTCTTATCGAAAAATTACCATGATCAGATTGACCACGACGAACACCAGCAGCAGTAGTGCTAATCTACCAAGTATACCATTACACCGAAACCCCTAAACCATGCATTGCTTTTTAGCATATGAATAGTTGAACCATTACTCACTAAACTAAAAATTCATATATTTTACATGGATGCTTTTGTATTCGATTAAGTTGATGTTTCATTGGCAAATTTGTTACTTCTGGATTTTTGGCACTAACCAACCCGTCAGTATTATTAATTTCAATCAAAATTGTAGTTGAGTACGTTTAATTAGCGGGTCAGGCAAGGCGTGTAGAGAACAACAATTAATTTATTATTGTTTCCTACACATACGACGACCAGAGTTCTCTCTGGAAATATTCTCATTTGAGTATAAGATTAAGCACCTATTTGCATTCCAGTCTCGGTTCAAAAATGAAAAGTTGCAAGCAAGTTGATTTTTAAGGGCTGGCTGGTGAGATGAGGATGAGAACCTTAGCAAATTTGAAATGCCAGATTTCTTTCTCTTGGTTTTGGCAGCAGTACAAAGACCTAAAGTATGTACGTGTTTGAAATACAAATTGGGCTTTTTCTTGGACATCGAACCCTGGGATTAACAGAGATTGAAAACCGAGTAATAATAAAAACCATTTAGAAATTAGCCTTTTGTGTAGTTTAGTTAACCTTTCATCGATTCAGGGGGCTTAAGTTAAAATTTAATTAGTTTAAATAGTTTGATTATTAGCTTGGGATTGGAATTTTTGCAGGCACCGCAACGGCATTACTTTTTTACTCAGTTTGGTAACATGCTATGACTAAATATTTCTTTAAATTCTGGGATGGAATATGCACCCATTTCTACTATTTTTACGTCTTTGACAAGCAATATATTTGATACTGAGGTTCATATTTAGTTAAGTTTATTTATTAATAAAAGAGAATTGAAATTCAAAGCAGTTGCCTATTATTATTCTCCCCCGAAAGCACATATTTATAAGCAAGGCCTTCGTGGCATATTTCACCAAAAAGGCATGGTGGATGGTTGTCACCAATTCAATTGTCACTTAAATGCATAAGGTGAGGATTCAAGGAGTTTTTTCAACTAAAAGAGTGAAGTGAAGTGTGCTTGATCGAATATTAAATTAGACATGGAGAAACATTTCGATTGATTAGAATTCCAATGTAATCCACGGCCCACACTTGTCATACCTTCGAAAAACGTAGTCACATACTTAAGGTTAAAATTTAAATCTAAATATTAAATATTGTTCATGATTGGGGACTCAATCAAGAAGATTCCTCTGTGGATTGATCTCTGTCCCAGATTCGATTCAGTTTTTCAATGATGTCTGATTGGAAGTGGAAGTGAATGGTTGAAAGTTTTATAATCAAAGAATGTCTGGCTGCGTTGACATACACTTGATTTGATGACTCGTCTCTTACGATGTCATCGTTCAGTATTGTCAATGAGCATTAGGACACTTAACTATGTGTGAACTAATGTTATCCTCGTCCCTTTCCTAGTAGTGAAATCTCAGGAAAGCCAAGAATTTCTGTAGTAGGGACATAATTAGATTCCTCATATTAGAATCAGTGGTACCTCAATACGTACCTTTAACCAATAAATACTGGGACCATCCAATAGTGTGGGAGAATGCGTCAGACAATCAGCCAAAAACCAATTGTCTCTTTGTCAAATCTTGTTGAGTTACAACTTTACATGTGTAGCCGTAACCCCTTTTGTGTCCAATTTATCTTTGAATGCATACTAATCTAAGGGTATCAGTGATGTGCATACTTTTGCCATTTTTTAATGCTAATTCTTTTGCCACTGCTAATCATTCTTCCAAGTTAACACAGCGTAGTAGGTTGATTGCTGAGGTTTTTTTGAAGTAGACAGAACATAGAAGAAAAAGAAAAGAAAGGGATACCGACAAAATGAACGGCAAGGGAAAGAAAGAGTTGTTCTTATTTATTGATGGATAATAAATGAATATGACTGACAATTTATTTGCTACTTACGGTATTAGATACAGTATATCTCTGATTCCTCTTAGACGGTGTTAATTAAATTGTAGGTTACATCTTAATAAAAATAAAGATAAGATTTGTCGCTTCTGCACGCAACGTAGCTGTACACTGATAAAGTTGATTGGTTACACAGCAAATATGATGCCTAAAATAGATTTGTTCACGGTGAATAATAATTACGCAGTTTTTATTACCTTCAAAGTTAGAATCTAGCTATAAAAGGGAACATCTTAATGAATGAAGGTGACATCAAATGAAAGCCAACTAACAAATTGTGAAGATGTTTTGGAGGTTAAGTTGTAGATATTTTTTGTTGCATGTTAATTTTCTGTCATCAATCACATTTTGAGGATAATAAGCTTCATTACTTGAAGGTGTCAATCGTAGATATAAAAGATTTAAGATGTGCATTTTATTTGGACTTTTTCTGGATTAATAAACCGTTTTTATATTTCTTGAATCTTCAGCCTAACTTTCTTGCTAATTATGAATGTGAAATTTGTTTAGAAACTATCCATACAGAGAGTAACTCTGGAGAAGGGTTTACCCCAACTTTTATTGCACATGAAATGGTTCAATGCATGCCAACTTGCTAAAAAAGCCATGAGCCATACCCCTCTTTTCTCTTATTTCCTAAAACTGAAAGTTCCATTATAATCGGAAGCTGGAAAAACTTAGGACTTAGGATCTCATTCTCCACAGCTCATCCCAGCTCCATTAGAACGTCAACTGCTCACCATCCAAGAGCCAAATAGGGGCTCCTGGACCTCGTTTGTAAGAATAAGAATATCCATTTTAGAAGCCAACTTTTGCCACCATCATCCCATCATCATTAAATTCAACAAAAACGCCCATAAGAAGACCAACCAACATGTAACATAACATAACCGCAACATTTTATTTTCTAACAACTTGCTTCTAATGGACGGTGGACGGTTGGACTTACTAGGATCTATTAAAAAGTCAGACCCTGATTCTCATCAGTCTCAGTCATTCTTCTTACGTATTTCTTCGCCCACTGCTTACTCAACTTACTTCTAATATATTTTCCATATCATGGACGAACTTTTCAAAAGAAAAAAAGACGAGCCAAGTTGGTTACTGGATACACGAAATAGCTAGCAGGAGCAGTAATTTACACAAGCTAGATTTCTATTTGATAAAACAGCCTCATTTTGTTCTCCTTGCCTTGTTGGGGTGCTTGTATTTTCATAAATTCATTTATATTAAGATGCATTAGCTTCATTAATGTATTAGGCTAGCTAGACTGCATAAAAATTTCTATCTCTGATCAAGACGTGCATGGTAATGGCAGGCGATCCCTACCCCTACCTGTCTAATCTACCGTATTAGCTACCATGGGACGCGCAATCTGAATTATAAACTAACTACCGACATAAATTCTGCATCAAGTCTGTTGCGTTGTTGGAGTTTAAAAAAATACGTCTACAAAATGTTCAAGGAGTATAATATTGTGTTGGCTTAGTTGTTCACTAACAAACAATGATTTATGACAGTTCTCTTCACAGAAGAACAATATCGAATCCAGGGTGACAGGTGCAATAATGCGTGCAGACCACAAATTATGCTTCCAGTAGTTCTGCTGATGTTGATTATTTTACAAGTAAAAAATATGAAGAAGGGATATAGTTCATAATAGTACATACTCTTTAGTTTCTTCATAACTGGCATGCCTCAACGCAACCCAGGGAAGATAACTCACTTTTCAATAGAAACTATTCAGGAGTTTGTGTCTGATAAGAAGAAAAAACGCTCACCTGTGAGAGGCTTGAAGGGAGAATGGACATTTTTTTCAGGTGGGAAGAAAGTCGTGATTATTTTGTAACTATTTTTTTTATCGGGGAAGAAATAATGTTGTTGCAGTGTGTTAGTGTAGAGCATCATAAAATGTCATTAAGAAGGACGAACTCCTGGAGGTATCTGAATCAAATTCAATGACGATCTTCTGTGATTTTTTCTTATCATTTTATGCTTAGCGTAATGCAACATATTCTAGGTTAAATTAGATATAAATAAAGGGGTGCAGTATGCAGTGGAAAAAATCGAATTTTGTTAGTTGAAAGTTATGATTATGATACAGTAAGTATAAGATTAGGTAGAAGTTAGCTCGTTGTATTTAATGCTATAAATAAATTACCACAATACAGACGTTAGTAGTTAAAAGTATGAACAGGAGCGATCAGCGTCAATCAGGTGAATAAAATAAAGCTATAGTTAAAGTCACGATTTATGCATCTAATATGTATTGTGTATGAATTCTTCTTGTTAGTTTACAAAAGACCTTATTATACTTTTATGATGCTCATCATAATCATCTAGTTTGAATTGAACGAAGATTTAAATAATTAAGGGCGATTTTTAACGTCGTGCTTCCATTCTAATTCTAGTTTTACTTTCATTTATCACTCTGTAGCCAAATTAGCATCCCTAATTAATTGGCGATAGCTTTGCCTTTGTTTTGTTCCGCAATGTGATGAGAGCTACAAAACGAAGAAAGAATAGGTAATAATAAGATTTACACTTTGTTGTCCTTAAATACCTTAGGAAGAAAGGCCTTTGGCTTGGCTTATGAGACACAAGCATATGACGCTTATTGTTAGAAGAATGCTTTTGCATTTTATAATTTATGTGTGTTTTATTTGGAGTATTAAACTCAATCTAGATCGCAGAGGATAAAAGGAGATAGTGGGATTTGCTCGTAGGGATAAGTAGACAGAAAGAGTTCTAACTTGCTGGTTGAGAAATATTTTTATCTTGGGAAAAATTAGTAGTAAAGTTTTATTAGTTAATAATACTAAGATAGTTAATTGTAAATTTAAGCTGTCAGTACCTCGAGTAAATTGGTTAGATTAGGTATTAACCAACTGAAGTTTTAGTGTTTAAAAGACCTCACTTTAAGCTGCAGTTGTTGAAGACCTCTTCTTTGTCTGCTTCTGCTACATATTTCTTTACTCTAAATTATAATCCTAATGTCCAATGTATTCTTGAGACTGAGACAAGCATCATCAATCTCATCATCTTATATGAAAATGAAAGCATAAAAACCATAAAGTCCAGTATTGGTTCATTAGCAAAAGCTTGAGGTAATTCACGACCAAACGTTCATTACAATCATTTCATAAGATATCATGGGAAATTACCTAGGACAAGGGAAATGCATGTTTACAAATATACATAACATCGTTACGCTATAATCTAAGAAAATGTAGGTAACATTTATAGAAAAAATATCCGTTCTGTTCTGTGAACTACACACACACAACAATTACTAAATTGCTTTTGTACTACTAACCTATCTCTTCGAACTTTTTATCATCACTCTCTTCTTTCCATAGTTAAAGTCCTCCAAGATTTATGGATATTGCTACTATCGACGAAGGTCTGTCGAGTGAAGGCTTATTCAGCGTTAAACGTTGTATAAGTGGGAGGTAGGTAAGTTTTGTTCTTTACCGTATCACTATTTTAGGCCGTCTGTACCCACAGCCCATATATTCCGACAGAATGTACATGCATAAGTATTTTTATGAGTGGGCAAGGCAAGCATCAGACAAATTACTGACAAATACTCCAGAAATAATCGGTACGGTTCATTTTTCTCATTATACTAGTCTTTGTTTTCGTGCGTATGTGTGTTACTTCTTCGTCCAGAAGAAATATCTTGAAATCCTTTGTTAGACAGAACAATATGGAGTAGAAAAACTTGCTAAAGAAGCAAGCAACGTTCTAACAAAGTACCATGGAATCCTCATTAATCTAATGTATGAAGTATTCGTTCTTCTCTGCCTCTGCTTAGCTATCCAAGTCCTGAATTCATGCACGAAAGGGTACATGGACATGCAAAGAAGGCATTAAGCGATGCTAATCCGATGAATCTTCCCATAATCTTGTCTTAAGATGGATTGAATTAGGGGCAGCCGGGTAGGTGATACGATGACGGAGAACTCTCAGAATAAACCGAATTAGTCCATACTTACTCCAAGCTTGTATAAATATTAAGTAGGAGATAGTTGGGGCGCTGCTATAGGTCACTTGATGACTTCACGAGTGAACATTTGCATATTCGATTTTATTGGCTGGACTTCTTTTTGCATTTTTACCTTTCTGCCATTCCATGCATGCACGGGAAGGGTCTACCAATATATTCTCTACAATAAGAGCATGAATGACTCGGTAGATTTTTAATACTATTTTGGCTCATTGTTCTATTATTTTATCTGGAGAAAATCTTAATTTGGATTAGAATTGGAAAATGTAAAATACAAACAAGAGCCTCCAATTTAATACACAGATTTTTCGTCTACACAAGCTTCTTTTTCTACCTACCAGACTCTAGTACATACACTCTTTATGTTTTTTATAAGTATAATTTCTTTGCATGCATCTCATCACAGTCATGCTGCTGTATCCATGCGATATCATATGTCTTTCGTTTTGTAGAGGATCAGATAAGAATTTTAAATTATTATGGGCTGCCTATTTTCTTATTTAGTTTATTCATTAGGGCAAGGAATGCGGTGGGGGGATGATAAGAGCGAAATTGCTCCAGCAGCAATCTATCTAAGGCTTTGTACGCGGACAATAAATATCCTTTCTGTTGTCCACCAACCAATCTTAGTTGTAAATAGCAAGTGAGCACTGGATTCAGAAAAGGATTCAAGGGCAGAAGACGTATTTTTTTCTTGAGGTGGTTATTATACGTGGTGTACAAATTAAATTCATGTTCCCTCATTATTATCATCATTACCCAATGGGTTGCTTGGTAGAAGAACAACAATGTACGAGAACAGGGACGGGATGGATAATATTTATTAGGATGGAATATTAAAATTGAGCAAAAAATTTCCATGCTAATTTATGCTGCTTTATATCGCTTTTAAATATAGCCAGAAGGGATGTGTTTAGAAAAGTTATCTTGTGTAAAGCTACCTACTACCGTTTCCATATCTTTGGTGTTACGTGGTTGAACAAAGAAGTTCTCCGGATTCGTTCGATCATCGGCTATGTCTATCGGTTTAGGGTGTTTTAATTGACTTGATAAAAAATAAGACTGGGTTCAACTAATAGTATGCTACATCTATGAAATAAAGCCCGGGCTACTATTAAAGTGTGGTGGTTTTGGTGCTCCATTGCAATGTGCAATTAAGTAGGGCTACTATTTAAAACAGGGATGGTCAAGACAGAGAGAGCGGTGGGAGGCTGTAATTGAGCAATCTACGGTAGACGTTTCTCTTATGATCATGCTTCTTAATCCAGTAGTATGTCCTTTGCTTTTTTTTCACAGTTTTATTATCAAAGGCTGTAATAATACTTACAGATATTTATTACCGTATTGTTTCACCACGTAGAGTATGAAGACACTAGCTTCTTGATATGATATAATGTAATAATTATAATAACATTATTTTCATCGTACAGATTATGTCGTAGCTAATTTTATCCAGGGAGAAAGATGACTCTGAAGAAATTTATCCTCCTCATAACATGCTGTGAAGTTTCAGTCCACGGGAAAAAATCGCAGATCTAATCTTTCACAAAGTACTAATCAAAAATAATAATCATAATCAAAATAATGGTTAACATAATCCAGCAAGTATGTTATCCTAATCCTAATGCTAATGGAACTAATAATAATAAACAACAATCGTCACTGGCCTGGCTGGCATCCCGTTCAAAGACAATGGGCCATGAGGGTATACAAAAGTATTACATGGCAACTTAAAGGCAGGCAACGCACGTAGAACTTCATAAAGGTTAGCCAAAGCCATGCAGCAGTAATTTGTATCTTGCAGTTTCATAGACCAAGTGCTTGGTAATGGTGGATAGCATTGTACTAAAAAAATCCGATACAATCCCATTAATAAAAATACTTTTGATATGCAGAGGATGAGGATTCAAGCAAAAAATTATAACTTTTTACGTCTCAGCTCAGCATGTCAAATTACTATGCAAAACCAATATGTCACGCTACGCCAAGAATTTAACCTGTTGGCCTTTAACTTTTTTTTGTAAAAAACTTCAACAGTGTAATAGTGGAGTCATTCTTAAAATGGTATTCGTACCAAATGGTTGTACATGCCTAAATAATATATCCCGTGTGTAGTTTCCAGCTAAAGTTGTCATAAAATATTCGAGCGTACAATTTAACATTTACTATCAGTTGCAAATATTTATCTCAAAAAGTAGGCTTGACCACATGAACGCAAATAGGAATTTGTTCATGCTTCTACTGATAAGGGAATATCTGATTTGAATGAGGAATGATGTAACTTATTGCATTTACACAGATTAAGATGAAGGTTTCTGCGTCTTCCTTCTCGCAATAAAAAAAACTATGTTCCAAGAAATTAGCTACTATGTACTTACTATATGGCTCATTTATTTATTTTATTTTTTGCGATGCTTCAAGTTTTAAGTAGTGCAGTATGTGCAGTATGTTGAATTGCATTGTAAAGTTGTCATCGTCAATCGTGCCCAGGTAATCTTAAACTGCTTGAGGGTTATATGGTAATGCTAAAGCTCAGTTGGAATGATACGGATCATATCATTAAAATCAGATGAAGGTGAAATGTTTTTTTGCAGCTAATTTCTAGAACTGTACCGCAAGGAAAATTACATATGCTTTTAGTTGCTTTAGGAGAATGACATTGAGGAAGGTTGTTTCTTCGTTTCTTGAGATATTACTGTCAAAATTTCTGAAGTTGGTTAGGTAAGAATCCTCATCAGCCACTAAGTAGTGCATAGGCAGTATGTCTGTTGATAATTGCATTGTAATAATGAATAAAAAATAAGAGCAAAAAGAAGAAAAAGTGAATGCGGTGTCGGCTTTCCTTTTACTTTGCTTGACTTCTTGACAGGTGTAAATTAAGGGATGGAATGGAATCAGACATACGGACAGTTTTGATGGTAACTTTTTATTTAACTTTAAGGTTTTTTTTTGTTTTGAATTGTTAGTAGGGGAGAGTTTTAGATGGGATTATCAAGGCTGCACTCATCCCTGATGCGTTGAAAAAATCGTAACCGGAAAAGAAATTTAAATATTAGTTAATGCTATCAGTTAATTGAAATTCTGTTCCAAACTTGCTAAACCTAGGAATACTGGCATCATCTCGGGAATAGTTTGATCTTTAGACAAGGAGACAGCTAGGCGTGAGATTATTTTAAAAGAAAACTATTCATCATTTTCTAAGCTACTTTTTCTGGATTAGATTATGATTCTGGTAGCCAATTAGTGCTATACATAGAATCGTTTTTGGCGTTACAGTAATTTTCGGCTGATTACATGTTAGTTTTTGGTTCTGGACTACTATCATATACTTTTGATAACTTTCACACGAATCTTATCTTATTCACGAAATGCGATGCCCATTACTTTCATGATTTCCCATGGAATATGTTCACAAGTTGGTAGTTGGACTTTTTGTTTCATTATGGGAAGGTGAAAGCATGTCCAACTCTATTTTGGAGCCTTGCGTGTCATTTTCTCTATTTTTGTGTAGAATGTAGCCAGTGTGTTGGAATTAAACATACTTCCGACTCTGATAGAAGAGTATTCGGTCCTTCCAATTTATCTTAAAAGTTTTGGGGGCGTTTAATTTCATCATAATACTGTGCTTTAGCTCGAGAGATAAGCGAAGGTATTCTATTATCTCTCCGTATTAAAGTTCCTGCAGAAAATATGACCAAGGGGATAAATAACTCATCTTGGAGAATTATTTGAAGATACTTCTGCATGCAAGTAACTTTATTCCTAGATTAAGAAACTATCTTGTAATTCCTCTTGGTCTAAATTATGTTGTTCTGGCTCTTTCCCTTGATGAAAACTAGTGCAGGTTTGTAGATAAAGTACAAAGGGTTTTATGATACATTTCTGTGAGGAATATGCTATTCCTTACTGGGCTTTATCTAGTTATTATCTGCCTTCACGTCTTGGGAATCACGATCAAATGTACCAGTGTGGAAAAACGATTGAGTTGTTTTTCTGGATACGTTGGAATTTAGAATGAAATTTTATTAAAGATAAAAGGTGACAAGGATGAAATAAAGCCTTTGTCACTTGAAACACTTTAAGAGACAAAAAAGTAAACAGTTTCGTTGATAAAACTTCAAATGAGTCCAGAGTTAACTTTGAGAAAGGACTTAAGATTGGATGGAAGTGACTCTTCTGAGACAGAAAATTGGAGCTATATCATCCAGAAAGTGGAAAAACCGCACACAAAGTACAGAAAGTAAAAAAGACCCTGAAGAATGTTTTTCATACACGTTCACGTTAAGCATTAATCTCACGCAAGGGTTATTTTAATGAACCGAATAAAAAGTCTCCTACAGATATAATGATTTACGATGGCACTAAAGAATTCAAATTTTCCAATAAAAACCAAATTAAGTTTAAGGTGATTAGGCTTCAAACAAAATGACCAGGCACAAGGTAAGAATTACACAACTAATAGGTCAGATAGCCCTATTCTTTTCTTAATTTCCTCAAGATTGATGTTTCAAAGGGTATTTTTCAACATCAAAGTGATCGCCGATGTCGATTTAGTCGCAGGTGTACTATGCTAGACTATCACAGCAGAATTACCTTGTGTGGCAATCACCTCATTCCTCTCAAAAACCTTAGGCTAGGTTTCTGATAGATTATTTATCTTCCTTCCCTTGTAACTTTTCCCATACAAAAATTTTTAACACACAAGTCTAAGTTTTCAGGAGAATAATAAATCCACTGGAAATGTCTAAAAGCCCTCCAGGCGGTGAGACATTATGATATTGTAATAAGTAATAATAATTGTAACTAAGATAAACTTGTATCTAGAAAGCGCAGAATTGGGTAGATAGGGTTCGCGTTTGAGCATGAATGATCTTTCAGTAGCTTTTACGAAATACATCGGAAAATCACTGTAGATCGAGCATAAATGTGCACCCAAATAAATAAAGGAACCAAATGTGTGTAAACAGGTGAAAAATGTAAGTCACTAAACCTTAAGCTGTATAAATTGTAAAGAAAGGGAGAAAGATAGATGGACAGACGGACCGCTGAGACGGAAAAGAATGAAAATGAGCACGGGATGAACATTTTTCACAAAAAAGTAGAATAAAAGAACCACGATTCCTCTTTTGTTATTTTTTTAACTTTTTATTTCATTATATTTTATTGTTCCTATTATCTTCATTATTGTTATGAGGAGGTAGAATACAATTCAATGGTATCGTATAACAGGGAATAAATTCCCATGTCTGCAAATCTATAGTCCTTTGCATAAGATGAGAATGGATGCCCATGCAAATCTGACGGGAAGGATATTTTTACATTAATATTTAAGAAGATGATAACAATATTGTAAGACTACAAGTATTACTCTTGACCGGAGGAGTTTTTATTATAAGTTTCAGACGTGATGAGTGTCTTTATGATGGTCAGTCATTTGACTATCCATCCTTTTTCTTTGCTTCAGGTATGTCCGTAAGCCAAGGAAAGTGGCAAAAGTTGCGATTGTACCAGGATTTTTCTATGCATTCGGATTTTTGGCAAATATTCTGAAGAAGTTAACCCGAACGTGTGTAAATGATTGATGATAGCGATTCAATGGATAATGGCGAAACAGTACAGAAAAAGATGAATATCTTTGTATTTTTTATTTACATTTGGTTAGATTATATTGTTATACGCATTAAAAACAGCATAAATTGATGTTTTCGCAATTCTGTGCTATATCTTTATGGCATGTATTTGTATAGTAGAGATTTATTAAGCAGTATTCTAGGAAATGCGCCCTTTGAAGCGATTTCATGACAAAAGAAAAGATTTAATCGTTATTTTTCTTTCGAATAAGAGAAACTAGGATCCATCTCTCAAGAGTTATTTTCTCTCATTGCTGGCGAATTTCATAAGTTTGGTCAGTGTAGTGGTGGCAGTTTAAGAATACTCTTGAAGAATGATATTCACGATATGTCCCAGATATTAGCCAAACGTTAGTTAGTTAGCACTTAGCACCTTGCTTTGCTAGCAGGCAAATTCATTCATAGAGGTAATAATACCATTTCATAAAAACGTTTAAAACTTGAAGCTCATTCATACACGGTTATTGTTAACAACGAGACGAATTATGATATTACGACGAGTAAAGTGTGAGCGAGTGAGGGGATGATTAAGTAGGTACGAGTGTATGATTATCGTTACAATAATAATAATACACATATTACAGCTGCTTGCTTGCTTGATGGTTAGTTTAACACTTTATATTTTGTCTTAGGTAGTATGTTTTTTAAGATACAAAATAAATACAAAAAGATATGTAAAATTGGAGACAATCTTTTAAAATCCTGCTCTAAGGTATTTTTTCAAAGGGAAATTTACAGAATAACACAAAATCCAATTGGCTGATTGCTGAAATGACGGAGTGATTAAGTTTCTCTCATTAGCCAAGTGCATATAAAGAACAAATGAAGAAGATGGAACATAAAACGTACAGTAATAATATTACTAGAAGACGATCTGACGATTAACAATCAGTCAGTCAAATTGCAAAGGGGTGAATTATTTTATTTTGTACAGTAAAAATGAAAATCATCGAGGAAGGAAGAGATTGCAAATCTTTCTCTGAAAAAAAAGAAGATTAATTGTTTTATGGAGACAAGAGCTGAAGGGTAGAAGGAGGTTTTAACATTTCAATTTTTTCACACTCGAGAGGGTAATTGGTGGGTAATAAAATGTAAAAGTGATGATAATAATTGGTTAGTTACTTAAAATGTGTGCTTTGCATATACGGGAGAAATGCAAGCTTATTTAAGACTCATTACCCAAAACCACTAGAATTAATTACAATGCAATGAATGAATGAATGAATGAAAGGAAGTAAAAGTGGTTAAAGTCATAATTGCCATTCCTCATTATTATTACCATTACGGGAAAAACACTTTTACACATGTTACACACTCCGCCACGACACAGTTAACAGCTTAGACTGTCTGATTCCGCCGGCAGATAAAAAAAAATTGCAAATAGCTACAAGAAATGAGAAGATAATAGGGCAAGAAGTTGACATGACGGACGGATAACATAGGATGCATATGTTGTTTAGTTCTTGCCATATAAAGAGGGGGATAATTGTCATGTAATTTTATAATTGAATCATGTTAATGCAATTGCAATTTTTTTTCATGCAAATGTTCTTTCTCTTTTAGGATCGGGCTTGGCCAACTTGGTCATTGTTGAGGATGGACTAGCCGAGAAGCAGTTGGCGTTTGACAATGCCGGATTTATTGATGATCCTTCTGTGGATGTGGCTAAAAGTAAGTCAATTGTTTGATTCAAATCTCTTCGTTAATCGATCGTCTTTGAATTCTTTTGGCTTGGCTTATTGTTTCCGCATAAGAGCATAATGGCTTCCACGGGAATTTTTCTAATTAATAAAAATCCTCCAGACTTAAGCAGATGACCAATTCGCTTAGAAAGGCATAGCCTTATTTTAATGATCAATCAAAAATTGAATCCGACTAATTAAATATTCAAAACAACTGAAACGCATTCAGTACGTCTTAAAGGTATGGCTTAGTAGGTAAATTTAAGACGGTGAGATTCGATAGGCAGGATAACGATATGCGTTGACTATATCGCGACTTAAAAATAAATCTAGAAGCACAAATTAGTCCCATGTTGTGATGCCCACTAAGACAAATTCTTCTAATCTTACCTAAAAAGACACTTTCTTTTGCTCCTATAAGTTGCAATTGCATTTCATGCACCTACCTATAGCTATCCTACTTTTAAGACAGTGACGAGACAGTTGGATGTCTTGAAGACAAAGGGATTCTCCCAAATACTCAGTTGAGATTTCAGCTAGCACCAGAAATACAAAGACGTTGGACCCAGTTGGGCTAATGGGATTTACTGTCTCGTCTCTGCTCGTTTCCAGACTACTTAATCTATTAAGATACTCACACGATACTCTATCTAGTACAACAGGGAAGTAAACTTAAAGGACAAGTGTAAAGTTTCTAGAGGGCCTGTCTCCACTATTTTTAGTGGTGGTGTTATCCACTACACAACGTACCTCATCATCATGTGTCGATTCATTTCATCCTGTTAGAGTTAGTACTAAAGTTGTAGTAAGTTTACCAAAACTGACGTGAGATTTACTTGACAAGAATAAAGACAAAAGCTTTCCTCGTAGTCATTACTTTAGAACATTACCTTACTTGATGATGATCCCTACCTTGTCGTCTATCTCTAAGCCGACTGCATAAATCCTCGGGACCAAAAATGGAAGCGATGAGAAGTTCTAAATTGAGAAGTTCTTAATTATGTCGATTGATTTAAAGGTTTTTAGGTTGAGTCCCCTAAGGGTTTAAAAATACTTTTAAGTTTATCTAACGTAACGTAACATCAGCATGTCTTATTACTGATTACCACTACTACAATGTTTACTACTACTACTACTACTACTACTACTACTACTACTACTACTACTACTGCTGCTACTATTACTACTACTATGATACTTTGCTACTAAAGCTTACGATGGCCTTACCTGAGTAGAGAAGTATGCACCTCATAATTAAAATGGAGAACACGAAGAAAGACGCAGATTTACAATGAGTAACTGCATACAGGCCATAAAACAAAGGTGTCACCTAGAAAGGGTTGGGCTGGCTGAGATACGACTAGTGAGATTGAAATTTTAACTCTTGTTGAATTTTTACTTTTCTCCTCATTACGTTGTGATGATGTGGTCTTCTCATTTCTTAAACTTGCAGCAACCTGCTCTCCAAATCTTTATGCATCTTAGCTCAAGCTCGACTTGCTGGTTAGTTAGTAGTAGATTTAGTTTATGTTACAGAGTAATTAAAATTCTGAGCAGATTGCAGAAAAGATTTTACTTTTAAAGAGGCAGGAGTACAGTACGTAATGTAACACTAGTATAGAGAAATGGAGTTTTCTGAAGCGAAATGTTGATTTAAATATTAAATTTAATAGCTCAGCCAAAGCCAACTTTCAAAACCCTCCCAGTTTGATGAAATACGAGAGATTTTTATTTGAGTGGTCTTGTAATAATTTACATTTACATTTATATTAGGTGAGCCAAACCAGAACTCAGCTATTCTGAATCTGATCATGGTGTGTGGCTTGAATTAATTTCACTCTTTGAAGTCTTAATAAGTAACTCATCGAGTGCTTGGACTAAACGGTCTGGCTTCAGCTGAGGAGATTATACGGCAGACCAGGAAGGCATCTTTGTCTCTATCTTTATAAAGATCTTCATCAAACTCCCTAAAATCTACTCGATAATAACCTAATGAAAACCTAGATTTGTTGATTTTTCTCTACTTTTTGTGTGAAAATGTGCGCTATGCCGTCTTTATTTATTGACGTAGGCAGTTTAAAACAAGTTATGAGATTATTTTAGTAGATTTGATGCGATTGTGTGTTAACTATTATACTATATTATTGCAGTAAAAGTTAACAGTTAAGCATATATCCTTAAATTGGTCAGCCAGCAGTAGCACTAGTAGTATCAATACAATGCAATGCGAAGTAAAACTAACATAACTTCACGGACTGTGGTGTGTGTATAGAGTGGTTGACGGTGGTCTTTAAAATGGGTACAAGTATGTAAAATAAATTGCATTTTTATGTCCGTCAATCGAATTTTACTGCCAGTTAAGCTCGGCGGTGGCCATTAAGAATTAAAATGACCCTTTTATCTATCTAGAGAGAAAAGTGTATTGAATTTGATTAATTGGATAAATTACCTTACCTTCATACAACCTACCTGCCTGCTTTAATAACCAACTAAACCTTAGCATTATTACGGACATACCTTTGAAAGGAAACCCAACTAACTCCAACCAACTCCAACTATTATCTTCAACCTTAGCTTGCTCCCATTAACCATTGATATTGTACATATTAGGTGAGCCCCACACACAGCCACATCACATCATCAACAATTCACACAGCAGATCTTTCCCTTACATTGTATTTACTTGTGGTAGTAGTGGTATCATGGTGGTCTTCTTTTTCATCTCGACTCGAGGCATGATTAACTTCATTGTTGGCTATCAGTCGGTATTATTTCAAACATTTGTCATAACACTACGAACGGGCAGAACTTATCAATTATAGTGTAGCAAGCAAAAGCATGCACTACTGTCAGTAGTGGTTGTTTTATTTACCGAGGAATATTAATCATCGTGGTACTTAGAAACAAAACATGAATTATTATGCTTTTCGGCAGAATTAGAAAAGATGAGAGAAAGCTTGCCTTACTTCCTGAATTATAACCCGACCTGCTATTCACTTGTTGGGAGTTTGAGGCTTAATTTTAACTTCTGATTAAATAATTAAATAGGGAGCATTTTTTTAATAGGTAGTTCTGCTAGTATTAGAGGGAGGCTGTGATACTGATACTCATTACAGAACTGTTGAAATTTAAGTTTTTTAGGGTTGAATGAATATCTTAGCATTAGCATAAGTTGATGATTTATCCGGTGATATCTTATTTCAATTAAGTATTTTTTTAACTAACGTAAGCTGGGGTAACTTCTTCAATAATAATTATTTCTACTAAATAACTGCAATTTGCTGTTTTGTTTAATGCGATGAATTTTAATACATCATATATCGGAAGAGGAAAAGTAATTAATCACTTGGAGGAAATCTCCTTTTTACTATCAAAACTGGTACATCAGTTCTTCCTACATGTATTGTTTTTTAATGGAGTATTCAATCGCTATTGAATTTTTTAACGTTGGCCAAATGAAGCTAATTTGTAATCGCAACTAAACTAACCATTGTTTTCGTATTTTGATTTTTGCCTTTGCTTTAGTTCAACGTGACAGCAATTCATTTTCATAAAGCTTACTTAGCATGCGGTATGTTTACACAATTCCATATAGTTATCATTATCATTTAATATCTATTCATTTCATGCTTCAGATTTTGTACGACACGTTGAACGATAACGTATACAGTGACTTGGTGATTCATTTTTCACGCCTACTAAACATTTGTATTGTCTTGTTAATTGAAAAATTCATAATAATAATAGTACATTATTACTACTTTAGTGTGTGATTTTATTTTGCATGTATAACAGAATTGTCGTTGAACTTTTTGAACTAAGCAATCCACCTACCTTTAGTTTTGATTCCTAGTCTACCTTGCTTTACTTTTTAATAAAGAATCCACAGTTAGTTATTATAGTTATTATTGTGATTTTACTAATTACTGTGTGAAACCTGTGAGGCGGTTATCACACAATTGAGAAAATTGTAGCCTTTTCAAAAGTCAAAACTGGGTGAAAATCAAGTTTACAAAAGAGTACATATATTTGTAAACTGCTGTAATATTATCTTACTAAAAAATTGATAAGTTGTCATTGTAGCTGTAATAGTAGCTTAACATCAAATTCGAAATATTAGCAGCAAAGGTGTTGTAAATGCTAGTGTTATTTCCTAAATAATTTACTGTATTAAATAAAGTACAGTGTTAACTTATGAAAAGCATATCATTTCATCCTTGTACCCTGTTAAAAATGCCGAAGAGTATTAGATAGTGGTCATGCAAGTGAAACATGGTTGCCGAAAGAAAATCGTGTCTAGTTTGACCGAAGTTTAGGCCATTGTATTTTATTTGTAAATAAATACCTTGCTGACTCACATACACTAATAAGATGAATTGTATGTTAAATAGTTGCAGTTTTAGTGAAGAAATTAATCGCAGTAACTTTTCAAGCTGAATTGAGGGGTAGCCTATAGGAGGTACGAAATACACAACAAGATATGAATATGCATACGGATTGACGATCTACGCCAAATGGATTAAGCTTTGCGTGCGATTTAGCAATTAAACTGACAAAACGGTGAGTATTGCTTTCAAAAGTACGAATTTTGCAAAAGAGGTAGTTGGGTACTTATAAAATAATGTAAACTATGTGTGCTATTTTGCTCATCAGCCAACTACCTACCCACACATGTACATTACGCAGCATTATTTTCGCACGAAATTCTCGTAATTCCAATCCACTTGAGAAATATTCGGCACACATTGTGTCTGGCACAAATTGTGCTAAGCATTCCGTGTGGAAAGCTTTCTATCATAATCATAATTTAATAAAACTGATCAATGAGCTAAAATACTTGCCTATATATTGAACACACTTCAATCAAAATTTATCGCAGTCAATAACCAAGAAGAAAGTGAGTTGATCATCAAGTGTTAATGACTCTTGAGTACCTACAGCCGTATAACATGGGTGCTTCAAATCTTCATTGGTGATGATTTGGTGATGATCGTTCTTTAAAAAAACGTGTGCTTTTTCAAACTTCAATCTTTTATCTATTGTTTGTTAACGAAGGGTGTAAGTTATGGGTGAGAAAGTACAATAAATAGTTTTGAATTAGCAAAACATGCGTTTTATGTGTGATGATTGGGTCGTTCGATAAGTTAAAATTTCAACTTTACAATTTAGTATAACTATAAACTATTAATTTTACTTTGTTTAGCAAAAATATCTCGTCAAGTACCATTCAACATTAAATAGTTTCATGAGTGAAGAGTGATTGATACAAAAATATTGTTGATGACCGTAATGATTGTTTTCGTTAAATTCATTGACTTTTATGGACGAGATCAATTTTGCTGTAGGCTCAAGTAACTATGCAAGTTAGATTTATTGTATTGAATAGAAGTTAGATTTTATTTGCACTCTCTGATTGGATTATATTTATCACCAGTTGACCAAGGTGAGAAGTAGAAAACTCTTTAATTTTCGGTGAGATGTAGTTTTGTGGGATTTATTGTTGGAATTAATGTTGAGAACTTTTATTGAATTTCTATACGATTAATAGTAGGATTAGAGAAGTTAGAAGTGGTTTCGTCGTGTCCTGTGTAGTATACGTGTGGTTTTTAGCATGGATCAGGCTCTATTCCTTGTGGTTTTTGGATTGTATTACAGGTTCGTTAATCAATGAAATTGTATGTCAATAAGTATTCCATAAGTCACGACTAGTAGATCTATAAGTTTCTGTTTTTTCAGTTTTTGAGGTGAAATTAGCATTTCATTTGAATGATCTTGAGAATAAGTACACTTTATTTACGTATAACTTTTTTATGTTGCATTTTTCAATCTTCATCCCTGTCTAATGCTCCTTAAAGAATAAATGTTTAATAACTCCGTTGTGCAATTTATCCTGATTTAATTGATTAAAAACTACTCTAGACGTTTAATAATTACATGGTCTTCTCACCTATAATGTCGTATGTTACTTTGCATTTCATCTGCTACTATTACTCCTCCTGCTTATCTATGCATAAATGCTAAACTGACAGTGATTGAAAGCCAACCATCTGACAGGCTGAGAACTGCATATTTTGCATTCCAAATCCAAAAGTAAAGTAAACGCTGCTTATATCTATAATACAACAGTTAGCCAGTTATCAGCTTAAACGTCTCATTACACAATAACATGCTTAAATTAAATGGCTGAGGTGGACTGCTAATTTTTCAAACGACGTACGTACGAGGTGTCGTTGATGTAATGTACTGTTTGATGGCTCGTCCAACAACTGGGCAACGGTAAGGCAGCAGGGTACATACTGACAGTCTCTAGACAGACACATTTATACAAGACAGGAATTTCATTAGATGAAATTTCGAATCAAGTTGAATCCTCGATTAGATCGCTGACAAAAAAACCCAGCTATCAAACCAACCAACTAATGGATTGGATCTGATACGCTAAGAGAGAAAGAGACAGGCCAAATAAGATTGGATTACTTCACATTTTTCTGAGAAACTTAATTTATCTTATTTATTATTCCTATTGTCATTCTTGACGATCCCTTAATCCTTAAAGACGTCTACTTAGCCTTAACTGCATAATATTATGCAGCAAACAACAATTCAACCCACAACGATAAGTGAATTCGTACTATTTTGAAATGCACGGCCTTCTAGGCATTACTGAAAGCTGTAGAAGTGTTGTAATTGTAATTTTTTAAATCCATATTAAGGCATATTATTACTCTAAACAAATAAGCAATAGTAATAAATCGATTATCTAATAAGTATCTATCTAATAAAACTAATAACAAACGCAATGAAATGATTCCCCGTGATTTGAATCCCTATATATTTATAATCTTCATCGTAATCCTTGTCACATACTGCATGCCGATTATATGTGATATTTGGTTTGATCTTCTACAGTCCATCGTAAAAACATAAATGAGCACTATGCAGATGATAAAGAATCATGAATAAATAAGAATAAATATTTCTCTTAAATCAATTTAAGGACAGATTAATAAATAGCTATCAAATTGATCTATAGCTGCTTTACTTTATGACCATATCAACCTTACTTTAATACCTACTTGCCTGATTTTGACTTTTTAATCTGTGACGAATGAATAAAACACATTCTCAATGGGTGGTGGCCTTATCATCCTTTATGTCTAAATATTTTCAAAGATTACCTAACAGTTAAGCCTATCCTAATGGATTGCTATTAATACTTATTTGATCTGTCAATAGAGATTACCAGCACGGTTTTTTATCCCCACACTTCACCTTTTCTTTCTTGTACTAGAGAGGAGAATAATAAATCATGCATAGTAGATCACTCAGTCAGTGTGATCTTATTCTCACGGTTTTATATCGATTGACTCTAACAGTGAGGTTCACAAATCAGCTTATTTTTTATCGCATTTGGTTATGCATTCATAATTTAAATTGTATATTGATCAATCCAATAAGATTCCATGTGCAATCAAAGGAGATCACTGCATCTATCGATAAAAGTGAAACGTGGGCTTGGAAAAGATGTTAAAACACACACGGCTTATGCAACAGTACAATACTACAGTTGCTGCAACTCGTAAAGCTCTGAAATGCAAAATAGGCCACAGCACGGTAGATTAGGCAGAGTGGTTGCTGGAATGTAATAATAATAAAAAATGATGTAACTTCTTCAACTAATGCTAATCTCTCCGTCTGGCATGAATAAAGTTTTCAAAATTGCACTCAAGCTTCCTCTCCATTTAAGGTAAGCAGGGTTTAGTAAGTTTTATTCAGTGACAATGGGATAGATGTGTGGGAACTTGGGAACAGACAGACCACTTTCATTTTCGCGTGTAGACGAGAAGACCCTCTATTATTGCGTGGCCAATCGACCCTCACCCCGTGAACTAATAATATTAAAATTATACCTTTTAGTTATAACATCAAACATCATCAACCAGTAAGTTATTAAGATTTACTGTGAAGTCGTATAATATGTCTGAAACTGATGGACTTTTGTGTTCGTTATTGTATTGTAGCTTAACAGTGTGTAGTTGTTACTTAATGATTTTTTCTTAAGGTAATTTAACATACTTATTGGTGTGACTTTGAGTTAAACTGCACTAACATAGCTTGCTTATTTGCCTTAATGAACATAAAACAAGGTTGCACCTTGCTGTGCTAAATCTTGTATTTGTGTTCATTTATATTGTTTATGCAACGAACGCAGCAATTAGAATTCAGAGCGTTGATTGAGATGATTCAGATAACCGGAACTCTCACGGAATATTCTCCTCTAGGTTCCCAAGCTTTTGGTCCAATTAACTAAGGAAGGCCTCCCTAATTCCTTCTAAGGTTTAGTTTTTAACTTAGACTCCCGTCGAGTATGCTAATTTTACGCTGTTAAGTGTAAATAAAAAAGTGTAAGTTGCATGGAGGGAGCATGGATGAGCAAGCAGCCTTGTTCTCAGACAATAGATATTTTGGCAAAACATTCTTCGCAAATCACACATACGCATGAATTTCTTTCTTTTCAATATATCAAAGAAAATTAAAGATGATAAGAGATAGGAATAAGGATCTCAATACTGAATATCAGCGGTTGAGTGTCATTAAATTAGTTGTCAAAAGTCCCATCTTCTTAAACAATGTATTATAATAGATTACAAATTACATCCCTGTAACATAGAATAATGCAAAATCTTAATCAAGATCGCACGCTTTGCATCCAAGCCTTAATTGGATTGTAGCTTCAGTTTATTCGCAGCATTATTATCAAATAAGAATTCAACAAAGACGGCGTGTTTATTCCAATCCGTTCCCTTTTTTCAATAATGTTTCAGTTTCAATAGCCAGGGATGACAGATGGTCTTGGCCTGATCATCATCAACTACGAATGAGTATCATCCTTCCATTGTTGAAATTGCAATAAAATGAAAGTATTATTGTGCAATGGTTAATTAGATTTTTCCCTATCGCAAGAAATATTTAGTGACATTAGTGAAGGAATGGATAATGTTGCATGAATTATTTTTAATTTTAAGCCAATAAATTGAATTCGATGCTTCATGTTAAATATGCCTTTTTCATTAGTGGAAGTATTATTATTGAACATATTATCACGAGCCAAGTAGAGATTCTGGCATTGTATTATGCATTTTGACGAATGACGACTACTGACCAGACGGAGTAGCATTTTCTATTGCAATTTAACTTGCTATTTATTCGACGTCCTAACAAAAGTTAAGTTATTATAATATTCTATTCGGTAATTTGATAATGACAGGATAATAGGACCAGGAATTGAAGTGTTTACCTAATTGAACATTATCAGTTATTGTGAAATAAAAAATTAACCTACAACTGGCCTCTCCCAAGTCTCACAATGATAAAAATATACAAATCCTTCGATAGAAAAGCCTAACAACATAAAGTAAAGACTAAGGACTAACCACAAGAATGATCTTGGGCGGAAATATAAGTAGCCGTAGTAGTAAGTTGCATTTTATTGAGTTTTGAAACTCATCTAATGTAATTATCCTCTTTCCTCATTATACCATACTTCAATAATAGTAAAATTGGTTGAAAAGGGTTTGCTTGCACAACAGTCAACAGTAGCACATTTGTGCTGTCGCTGTACGATGTCTTGAAAACTTTGACACATTTCCCAAGTGCAACAAAGCAAAGCCTTGAAATAATTACTGGCTAAGGTACAATAATAAAGTAGATGTTTATTTGGTGAACTGTACATAAGTAAGTATTGAAACATCACGTAAATTCCGGCTACCGTTGATTTTTCTGCTGTACTGACTGCTACTTTAAGTTTGCTAATAGTATCCTGGCGGTTGGTTGGTGGCTTGGTGGTATTATTTACTTGGACATGGAGGATAAATCAACCGAATATGCAGTATATTATTAGTATTTAATAGTAAACAGTAGCCAGCAAGAGAAGCAGCATGCTGTTGCAGCAGTAGCAGAGCTATTAAGTAACCAACCGCTGATTAACTCAAAGTCAGTCAGTAGCTGATTGGAATTGCTCATTGTCTAAAGTCAAACATCCCTAATACTTCAATTATCCTTAGAAGAGATTGAGGATTGTCAAGCCCACAAAAGTAATTAATGCTTGCTAAACATGGAACATTAGAGTACCAACCAATATTTAATTTACACTTAACCAGCCATTCCTCTCACTAAAGACAAAGACTAATTACAATACAAAGAATCGTGTAGGAGTAAAAGTAGTCGTATTAAGTAGCAAAATTGCTACAAGTAATTTATTTCATAACAGTCAGACAGTGGTACACAGCTGTAGTGATATTTGGGGGATGGAAAGATGATGAAAATGAAAAAGGCGTTCTTTCGAAACCGAGTAACAATCTCTAATGCTCTTAACGGTTCTTTAAGTCTTAACACTGTAACCCTTGATTATTTATATTAGGTTAAATTATTTTTAGTTATAGTCATATTTTGCAAGCCACGATTTAATAAGCAAAAAGCATCACATAAAATCCGAAGTCTTAATACCAGGTACAGCCGCTGATTACTGCAACGTTAGCTAAGTCTAGATAACTAAATGAGTAGGAACATGACAGAAAGATTAGCGTAAAATGGAGCTAAAAGGTTAACAGTTTAGGACGGGTTGTAGTTGTAGTTTGTGCGAAAAGTAGCCAGGCAGGGCAGGGATGGGCAGCAAAAAAAAGACTGTGGAGGAATTAACTAAATTACATTCCACATCAACAACATTTCAACCATCAAGATCAAGATCGACAACTGCATAACTTCTACTACCACCGTAATATAAAACATTGACTTCACCAGTAGCTCGATAACACGATAACTGAGGCTGATCTCAGATGCTGCTGGTGGGTAAGGTCGAACCCAAGGTAGAACTTGCCGAGAAAGAAACTGTTTAGTGGAATCGTAAGATCTGCTGAATGAAATACCTTAATGGTAATTACAACGAGAGTTAACTTAAACCACTTAGGCGTAGCGGTTCACTAGTTTCGCATTATGAGTTGCTTATAATTGTGATCATAGCATTGATGCGTAGTAGTAGTAGTAGCAGCAATAATATCATAGTGAGTACCTACTAGCATTAGTTAAAGAAATGTAACTAGATTTTATGGTGGATTCATTGAAGAAATTCCATCGGGTAAGTAAATTCAAGCAACGTGTAATATTATATCATCAAATAAATACAAGGCAATGCCGTCGATCTAGCATTTTGATGCACTTGACACGACAACCACAAACAAAGGCTGGCATGACAAGATAGTATTATGAAAAATTAAACCAGATCATCGGCCAAGAAAACCTAACCTGCCTACCTTCCTAGTACTAATAGGTAATAAATAGGTAGGTGGATTAGACCAAGCCTTAAAATTTTTCGCATTTTATCGCTTCAATTTATCTTTGCATAAAATCTATACATTAAATCGGCGGAATGGATGTACGGGTATAAATGGTAAGGAACAATAAAGTCAGTCAGTAGATTAAGTATATTTCAAAAGAATAGATTAAACTGTCACAGGTTCGTTAAATTAAGTAAGGATTTCTTGTCTGGGCTTAGGTATTATTATTTACTACCTGGTCAATAAATTCTCTACCTTCCATAATGGCTACACATACCGTAAACTGTACGTTTACGCCTCAGCTTCTCAATTCTTGGTGAAAAATCTTCATAGTTTTATGATAACTTTCTGATGAATTGTACCTCACAACGGGGAACAGTTTTTATCTCGAAGCTCAGACTACATGCCACTGCTGCAATACCGATTAGAGTTTTTCAGAGTCGCTGTAAAATATTAGAGTATGCTTGCTTTGTAATATCTAGAGCATTAAGTGGGTGCTAGATATGGTTGTACAAGACAATATTAGTTACTGTTAAAGATGATTAAGATATTTGCCTATCAATTATTTCCCCCGTGGAGAAATTAGTTCCGATATTAGCAGAGTACAAGTGGCAATAAAGAATTGCAACATACCACAGCAAGTAAGTTTAGCACAGACAGTAAGTAACAGGCTTGACGAAACCAGTGCAATGCCATCCGCATGATGACATAATCTTTGCTGAATAATTGACAAGGGATTATTAAATAATCTAATTATTTAATATGGTAATATTTTATCACACCAGATTTAACAAGGGAGGCTGTAAAAGTGTAAATAAAATCATAGGCGGGTTCTTTTCTGAATCAGCATTAAACGAGGTTGACAATGATTTAATTAATTCTTATGCAAAGTTTTTGCACTTTTTGATAGTTTGTTTTATTGAATTTACTGCAAGTCATCTACTAACTAGCTGTAACTTTGTGTATCCCCAGTTGATACAGTATTTTTTATTGAAAGGAAAACATACACCAGGAGAGTTGAGATTGGCAGAAGAGGTGTATAAAGGAAATTGAAAAAATATAAATAAATAAAAGCAGCAGTGAATGAAAGAACGAACAGCCACCTTGCATTGATTTTTTTACAATGAAACTGTCCCTCCTTCTAGTAAACATATATTGTAACGACACCTTCAAGCTTTAATAGAATGTGCTTTTGATATAGTTCTTTATTTGCAGTTGCAATTCAGTATGTAATGTTATGTCAGTCAATAGGACAACCATGTTTATGATGATTAGCTCGGATTGAAAGGGGCTGTGAGGAAAAAACACAAAGGGTGTTTTTATTCGCACTGCAAAGTCACGACGGACGACGACGATGCTATTGATATGATTTCGACCATCATTGTCCAAGACAGTTTACATTTGAAAGGTGAAAGTCAACTACTAGTAGAACTACCTGCTGCTATTAGAATTAGAAGTATAAATTAGTTATTAGATAATAAAATGCTCTTAATATATGATTTGAGGGGATTATCAAGACTCAAGATTAGTTGGTGTTCGTTTGACAGTCGGTTACGCCTTATACTTATTGATTGATGGTTAGGTCATTTTTATAAAATACATATAGAAGAGGATTAACCCAAATAATACTAAAGAACGTTTCGTATCAGGGGGTATGATGATTAAGCTTGTAGATAAGCATAATGTTTGCTTTGCTTATCCGTGTACATTTATTAAATTATAATTAACAATGATTCTACAATGGTTCTCTTTGTATAAATACTAAAGTTAATAGATGAGATTAAGAGACAAATATATTTAGCAAGTCAAGTGTCCTAAATTGACTTAATGAATTGCAGCAATACTGCGATTAACAACAGAAAAATAATTTAAGTTTCGGTGATGCCCTATGACAGAAGATCGCAAATACATTGCAATTATACAAGCAAAACGACACTCTTAGGGAGACATTACAAGAAGAGACGTATACTATAATTGATACTTTGTGTCTTTTAAGGAATCTCTCCTTTAAAATATTACATTGGTTACGGTTGATTAAGGATCATGTAAAATTCGTCCATGGCTCGACGGGGGATTTCTTACATTGAATAAATGTAAAACGCAAATTGCAGATAATACGAGCGGAATGTCAGCAAGTCAGACACAATACAATTGCGTACGATAAATGACCAGGGCTGTTGTAATGTGGATGTGATTGAGAGTAAAGATATTGTTGGTATTTATGTGCGAAAATGCGAGGGAGGTTAACGCGGAAAAGTGATATATTGTTGGACATGAACATTAAACAGTCAAACAGTCCATATAACGCACAACAACCATAGCATGAAAATGAATTAAGAATAAGATGAAATTTCCTAATCGGCTTGATCGCGCTGGCACTCTTGTTGACTTTAACTGCAGCAGGACTTGTAATTGTAATTATTTCTGTGTAAAAAATATTCCCATACCCTTGACTTTTGCTTTTAATGGAGATCCATAATGTATTCAGTGTTCCTGGGAAATCTACTACGTCTCTGATTTTATCTCTAATTACATTTATGTGCTTCAATTCAAAGATTGATAACGCTCGCCATGTTCAAAGCTTGCTTGTTTATGCTAAAGTATAAACTATTAGAACCAGTGATGAGAAAATTACTCTTCAAGGAATTGGCTAACCGCTGAGCTAACTGACTGACTGACTGTCATAGTTGTTATTTTGTTATTAAAAATACCATAAGTAAAACCTCTTCTGTTAGGAAAACAGCATGCTTCTTCATAAGCAACAAAGCAGCCTACTATATTAGTCCTTAGTGAATATATAATTGCTTAGTAGAGTGAGACACAGACAGACAACTTACCTGTGTACTTTTCAGCTTCAGCAATTATGGCAACATTACTTAATAAAATCTACCATTGATTTCCTATTCGCGTTCCATTCCTACATGCACAAAAGTACCCTTGCTGTACAGTAAGTGGATGCAGTGCATACCTTACCCTTGCCGTAATATTTGAGGTCTACCGTTTAGCTAAAGCCTACTTGAAATTACGTCCAACGCGTTGGTCGTTGCAACGTTAATTTGGAGTTGACCTTCAAAGGTCCTTCCTTTTAGGTTATTTTAGAAGTCTTACTATTTCTTCCTCGATCTCTGTGCGAATGGAATATGCATTATCTACCTAACGCTGACCAACAACGGAACGGGATGAACAGTTAAAAAAAGTAGATGCAAACTTTTTTAGTTGTCCAGAAAACTAGCGGTCACATTTTATTATGCTATCATGTCAGACTAGATACATGGCTCATTATAATAGAAATTTAGATTTAGTTTCAAGGTGAACAGCTTTAATTTTGGGAATTTAGAATACAATTTGCATTTAATTACTTTTTACTGCAAATTTTCTAGCCGGTTGTAGCACCGTTAATCTTATTTATAACTAAAATGGGATGTAAATTATTTTGGTTATAGAATAAACATAAAGTAAATTTAACTCAAAGGCACCTAAAAGTATTCGCCAACCCTAGTCCAAGCTAACTATTATACATTTAACGGTGTGGTGATGTGGTCAGCTCTGAATGTCTCGGATCTGTTACCAAAAACCCATTTCTTGCCATTAACAGTTCATGGAAATTACAATGAACGAAACCACTGATTATTTATTACTTTTGTTTTGTCCTTCCTCGTTACAATAAAATAATTGTTATTCGCAAAACACTAAAGGTAAAGCTACATTTTACATTTCCGCAAGCTTGAGCATATTCCATTCCTGAAATTAAAGCTGGATACTTGTAATCGTATAGTTGAAGTTGAGAGTACTTACTATATATACTGTCATAATGCAGTAAAAACCTTATCCATATACCTCCCCATTCTTTTGTTTCTGACCTACCCGGTAGCGCTTTTGATAGTAATTACTCAATGGATTTGTTTCGCACAGAAACTACCAGTAGTGACAGCAACCGTACACACGAACAAATGAACAAATTATGAGAACTAGGACTGACTGAAGTACTTGAAGATTGGTTGAAGCTTTGGATAGCCATTCATCTCTATTATCTATTAGATGATTTCAATGTGAATGAGACGTTTCTCCCTGAAGCGATCATTAGCTGAATGGAACTGAATACTGCTTATCTTCACGAAGGACGGAATAGAAGTATTAGTTTAATGGTCAAGCTATTTCTTGCCCTTTCCAAAAAACCTGAGACATAGTAATTACAGTTTGGCTACAAATAATGGCAACTCGGTAGATTGACAACAAGTGGAAGATCATACAGCGGCTGATTGATGGGCCAAATAGGGATGAATGATACTGGGAAACAATGGAGTAGCAAGAAAAGAATATTAGCTTGCCATTTATTTGCACGTGTCATGTAAAATAGTGCTTTGGGAATTAAATGATTATACATCTGTGGATTTGTACTTGGACCGATAACCCATTATTTTGCTGGACTTAATGATGGTTGGGCTGTAAAGTCGAAGAATTTTGTTTGAGAATGACATTGAAATCCGAGGATAACAATAAATATCTTCAAGTACAATTTTAAGTCTAGTTTTACGCTTTGCTGGGTAATGCTGCTGCTGTTGTTAGCAAAGTCTCCGGTGATGTAATTCATGCATGTTTTTAAAGTACAAGAAATAGTAAAGCATTAGCATTGCAGGAAGTTTTTACTGCCTGATTGGTGTATAAGGATAAAATATACCTTGTTATCATTAATATTTACAAGAAAAAACGGAAGTACAGAAATTCAATACAGAAAAGCAGTAGGTGAGAAAATAGAACTTGGTCTTTTGCATAAAACCTCAAGGTGTGTCTTGAAGGTGATGGAACATCGGAACATGACACTATGATTACCGTATTTCCCGTTTTAATTCCTCCCCCGGAATAATTCCCACTCCGGTATACCTTTCCATGTTAAAAGTCCTAGCTTGTCCATGTTAATAGAACTTCTAATTTTCCCTTCGAAGTAATAAAGCCCCAGGAAAATTAAAACGGGAAATATGGTACTTCTTAATAAGCTAGTGAATGTTAATTTTAATTTTCTGCAGTATTTTATTTCTCTTTCTTACCAAAGCTCCAAGGAACTCAAAAAACAATAGCAAAGCAGCCCATTCTGAAGGAATATAAATACAATAGAATATGGGTAATCAAACCAGATTGACTGACAAAATAAATACTGTTTTCGAAAGTAGAGTGAGAAAAATTATAAGCATCATATTACGCATAGAGAGAAAAATATAGAATAGAGAGTACAAGATTACAAGATACTAAATCACTGATACTAAATGGATATCTGTCCTTTGTTAAAGTCAACAATAATAGCGTTTTGGGTAAATAAAAGTGTATGCAAGAATAGGCTAATGTTACTCTTTTCCTTGTAACAAAATTGGGCAAGTTTTTTCCTCCGTCAATTACTGGATTGGGAACAGTGATAGTGAATGAAAGTATAATAGGTGTAATTTTATGTTCACCATTCCCAAAAATATACTATACCAGCTTAGTACTACGCTTTGATCTTAAGTGTTTATTTGTGTATGTAAAAATTAAAAGTTTCTTTCAGCTTCATGAATTAAAATTTAAGCATAATCAAACACAAGTTTTTGAATGACAATCATCAGAAATATAGATCGTCTCATTCCCATTATCGCTCCTTAAGTGGAGTATTTACGCGATGAGCTAGATAAATTCATTGTTAAATAAAGCATTTGTAACAAAGTTAGCAGTGACAAAGCTGAGTAGAAAGGAGTGATGCGTGATTATTAGGGGATTTAATACTGCGATTTACTATTTGCACATAATAAATATTACCAGAAAGCTGTACAACTTTGTAGGCTAAGCTGTGGCTTACGGCTAAGATAAATAATCGGTTGTAGTCCACTTTAAACAACTAAACTAAACTAACTACTGCCAGTACTATGAACAGTTGCCGTAAACCACTGGTATTATTATCCTTTAATCTTTCTGGGCTATGAAAAAATTGTAAATATCATTCGGACAGTCCCTGCTGATATTTTATCACTAGCTTCAACTTCTGTATCTATAACCAGTTAATAACCCTAGAATGTCCACTAGAAGAATAAAATATGCCTTGTTTGCTTGGAGCAAATCATCTCATTCTTCTTTTTACCTAATATTTACTCTTTTTTTATTTATCTACTGAAAGGATTAAAATCAGCAACCTGTCTTCACGTACTTTTTCTTTGTCTTCGCCACTGGCTGAAAAATCTAGATGAAAAAGGGAATCTCGGCTAATTGGCGTTTTATACAGGATAAAAAGATTAAAGAAAGTGTATTGTAAGAAATACAGCTACAACTATTGCAATGTCCCTGCTTGCTTTTCATCATGCATGTGCTACTATTACAATTACAACTATTATCTATATCTTGACCAATTTTTTTTTACAAATAAATGATGAGCCAAAATGCTCCGTATTTTGTGGCTGATTGTTTACTCAAGCAGTAATACCACTCTACACAATGATCTCCAAAACTGGCACTATATGGGACTTTCAGGGTGTTAGGTGTAATTGATATGGTCAGATGCAAAAAAAGAACATTAAAATTTTAACTTGCATATTTTCTTATAAGACTTTTTAGAGCTAAACACTAAAGCTAAACTAAACTAACCAAGATATTCAAGTAGGGGAGAAGAACTTGCAGGATTTATTATTACCATGAAGCATAACAAGACGTATGCTAAAGCAGACAAATGTATACGTATGGCAAGTAAAGTATTCGTTTATTTGCAAGAATAATTTTACAAAAATTCTACTCGCCATGGTATACTAAGTTATCGGTGCATAAGAGTTTTAAATATGTTTAATTAAATACTTTTAAAATACTTTATCCTATATTTGATGGCAAAAATCAATTCACACGTTGAATTGTACAATTCTTAGTTCAATACAGTACGGATTTTAGCACTGGTATATAAGCCGCATGTTGCCGAGACTTATTAACGCGATTAAATATTTATTTAAGCATGTTGTTAATTGAGCGTCTGACATTGAGAGGAATAGCTCCGGCGAAAGTTTTGGCCATTTATTATTTAAATTGTTTTTGAAAATAACACAATCAAACAATACCTTCTATAGACAATAGGAAGTATTTTAAGATTAAGCTTAAGCTTAAAAGGCTGCTGTGTTTTATGTGACCTAGAGTTCGATGTCCTCAAAAATATTACAATAATTTACGTTAATAAAGGTTAAACAAATAGAAAAGGGAGAATCGGGGCTAAGAGCTAATTTTTAAAACAAGCTTTATTGTTTGTTCAATTTCATATGGAAATAAACGTCGAGTCAAATGTATTAGTAAAAGTTAGGAAATTAACAATTCTTCGACTTTTGTTTATACCTCTCAGTGATTTACTACTATATTTTGAAGAATCATAATGAAATGAATGAATGGAAATAATTGACGTGAATTGAAAATAAAAGTAATAAGGCCAAGTCATCAGTAAGCACATAAAGAAGTCAGCAATCCTATCAAAAAGCAGATGAAAGAATTCATCACCAATAAATTAACAACTTCTGCTATACACACGGCAAACCATTTACTTTCTCCTTGAGCAAGTTAATGAATTTTGGCTGGAGGCAAAATCAATAATTGCTTTTGAGATTTAAATAAAATATTTTGCTCAGATTACTTCAGATCACTGCTGATGAGAGGTGGGGGGGGGGGCGAGCTTTTTTACCTGATGATGTTAAGATAAATTCCTCCATTTGTCATGCATTTTGTACTCCGAATTAAATTTCTTTGATAAAATATTTCTTCAAATAATTGTGCTTCATTAGGGCGAATTTTGCATGGAGAACGGTATGAGGAACTGTATTAGGGGTATTATCGCCTCAAGAGGGTTAACATAGGCAAACATATTTAAACTTTCCCCATAATTATAATGTATTTAATGGATGCAATTATTTACAATCACAACCTATAACTCACAAATCATTGTTGTACTGTAAACTATTTAAATTCTACTGTTATATTATGAATATGAAGGTGCTAAACAAATCATGAATGAAGAAGGACGACGACTCAGCAATATTTTAAGGCTAGACTGTAGACTGAAAGACCTAGTTTAAAAAATCAATTTCAAAATCAAGTTTGCTCACCCATTCATTCAACCTTCAGTCTGTCCGTCCGTATCACCACCGTAATAATAATAAAATTGACAAGTTTGGCAAAACTGCATGTCTGGCAGTGGGCTGTGCTGTGGTCAGTCAAGTCAACGGTACATCTTCATTCATCAACCTGTTACCCGACTTTCCTCTGATATTCTTTCTAATTTATGAGATGTGTCGATCGAATGGTAATTTCATGGGATTTATAACTCTCCAACAGTTTGGTTTTGTATCTTGTTGGTAATGCGAAAAACTCACCAGAATTATAGCATGGTACAGCATAAAAAGGTTCCACATCGCATCTTATGCATATTTAAATCAAGCTCAAATTACGAAAACGCCAAGAATAAAAAACGGTGACACTGAAGAACGACTAAAAACGTTGATGAGTAGCAGTAGTAGTTGTTTTAAATCCGCCTATAAATCAATACAATCGCTGTAAATCTTTGCCAAACTGATTTTTCTCCTTATTCGTCAGATAGACGCCCATTTTCTATCATCTTCATACATTAGGTAAAGACAAAAACTGCTATGCTTCAGTTGGTCCTTTGTTTATTACTTTTCTAGGCTCTATAATTGAATACATATTGGTCAATGAATATATTATTCATTTATAGAAAAGTAGTTCACTGGTCGTATGTTGTTATACATTTTTTCGAAAGGATGGACTGTTTTTCTTTGTTTCAGGCATCATTTCCCTAACTTGTGTTTTTGTTTGTGAAAGAAAAAGTCATTTGCAATTGTAAAAGATGAGATTTGCAATGTTTTGTTTGATTTCAATTCTGCAGAAGAGCGCTGGTCTGGCTGACTGACATTATTTTTTTATTTGACGGATTATTGTTCATTTAGCAAATCAATTTGTTTTTATTACTGTCATCAACTCAAAATTGGAGGGAGAGGATGAGTTTGTGACTTTGGTTGTTCACTTAGATTGTTTTATAAAAATCAAATCAACGTATCTTCCTTTGTTGGTTTTATAGATAACTAAAGTTTAGTTTGTGTTCTAGGTCAGTTTCTCCAACATATATTTTGATTGCTTTTGCATCGCAATAAGAGCTATTAACATAGATTAGAGATGCAAATTTTATGGACATCAATCTACAGAAGCTTCAACAGTGCAATGCAGATTTATCAGTTCAGTTGAAAAGGCAATAAGTCTTATTGAATCCAGATAGATATTAAAGACCGACTCAATAACCCTTTGGTAGTAGGAGTGGGATGTTTTTTTCACATAATAAATTTAATTTTTCTGTATATAAGCCCGGTGTAGTGTAATGTAACTTTAAAAACTATCAAACCCAAACCACTATAGAAGTTCATAAATTTTATTTAATGCCCTTTAATGCTTGGGGGAATAGTCTTGACAAAAATTAGAAACCCTGCATGCAGTTAATTGAATTTTTGCTTGTTTAACCAATAAAATCCATTAAAAAACTCAATTTATTTCAATGCTGAAACCTCAATCGTTGTACCATTGAAGTATTATTTCTAATGGAATATTATTATTGCACTCATCAAGTATTTAAACATCCTACCTGTAAATGACAACAAGTCGTATCTCAATGGAAGTAGTAATTTAGTAAAAGTAAGCAGTACTGCTAATAACAAGAGTAGTAGTAGTAGTAGTAGTAGTCGTAGTAGTGAAGCTTATTAGAGCCGACCTGTTAAAAACCAGAAAACAGGTTAGTTGATCGTCTTCATCTTATTCGTCCTTCTTAAATAAAAGTTTAGTTTGCCTTCTTGCACTGCATATACATTGTATACGGCAGTCATAGTGGAAGGAACAGGTCTTAAAAACGAATTCCATTCTGGAATATGGACTTGAATGATGATGAGCCTGAATAATATGAATCAAACATACATACAGATAGATACTGATATGTTCTTTATATTAAAATGTTATTTTGTTGTTGATTGTAATAAATAAAATAAACCAAGGGAAATAAAAACTGAGTGATGCTGATGCAATGCTAGCAGGACGGTCGACGGTATTAAATAAATCAGTTGTACACAATAAAACATACATACTAACTGACTTGAGTGCGAGGTGGACCCTGTAATAGAATATAATGCATTTTTATATCCCTTGATGAGAAATAATGAAGCCACTTTGGCTCAATTCGAAATTCCTCTGAACCTCAAGGTAAACTGGCTAGGAATGGAATTATCTTATACACTTGACTTGCCTTCTTTGTGGACTTCATTTCTTGGTTCTTTTTTGATGTGATAAACCTTCTTCCCATCATTGGAGGATTGTTGATTGTATTTTATTCCGTGGAAAAGGAGAAATGTAAGCATATAGTCGGTCCTTCGTCCGATCAGGAGTTGATCCCTTGATGGATTTTTGTAAACCTTTTTTTCGATCAAATTCTCAAACTTTCTGGTCTATGTAATTACTATAAGGGGAGAGGAGTTTGTTTTTTTATGCAGGATGAATTTAACTATCTTTGTAAAACGATGAATTCTAATGATATTTACTCTTTCGAATTACAAACGAGTTTGTGGAGCCGCTTTATACAGTTTTACTAAACTAGTTGAGCTTTTGTAGGCATTGGGTTTAATTTTCTTAATTAACATTGAATCCAATGAAATCGTGGTTTTATTTATTAGGGCTGGATTATAAAATAACCATCGGTATTTTGAAGGAGGGTGAAAATTATTTATTAAGTAAAACAATCTTTGTTACGCTTACAATCGATACAACATGGTTGGATAATATTTGTAAGGAAAGAAACGTTAGCATTTTCATGGATTGTAAAAACTTCTCATGAACAGTCGGCATGCGTTGAATGCATAATCATTTTTAAACAAAAGAAATCTGTTAGAATAAACGGATTTCTAACATGCTTAATCTTCCTCAAATAGCAAAGAAGGTGCTAAAATGGAGGGAGTCATGTAAAATCATAAAAACATTATCACAGAAGACATTGAACGATACAATTTAAACTGCAAAAACCCCGTAATTTGACACGGGCTAGTTGGCACAGTTGACAGTTTCTTCCTTGATAAAAATTACTCCAGTTTTTTTATGCTGTCTTCTTTTGCATGAATAAGGTATACATATTAGTTAAATGAGTTTTTATGCGGCTTTTGCAATAATAATATAAATGTAGTATAACAAGGAGTGCAGCTACACACAGAAAATACCTTCTGTTTTAAAATAATTCTGACTTTTTAGCCCAGTCAATTGGGCTAATGTAAAGACGTTGTATGTCCGTGCAAGCGATAACTCGAGAAATACTGATGCCACACTGCCAAAAATTTGCACATGAAATCCAGGGCCGATTTTGAGGTTCAAGTTCGTAAACCAGCCCAATCGGACCACCCAGTGACCCGTGGGGGTAAAACGACCCCCACTGGCCTGAAATTTTGAAAAAACATTGTTCTTCTACTTTTGCACAAAAGTAACAAAGAAACGATTGTTTTGGTAAAATTTGAAGGTGTAGGCACCTGTGTAGGTCAGACTGACCCCCACTGCTAGCATGAAACTTCGAAAAAGTATGAACATTATTAGTTTTGTTCATAAATTAGCAACCAACATAACAGTACTTTTGCCAAATTTTGAAAGTTCAGGCAACTCGAGCAGAATCGAGTGACAAAATGCATGTGTAACGGGTTGTGGGGGCTATGCCCCCATATCAACAGGAGAAAGCAAAGAAGGTGGTTTCGTTGTAATGGTAGAACAAAAAGGATAAGGCATAAAGTAATCAGTAACGGTAAGCAATAAACAAATTTACAGTGTAATTTTTAATTGGACAATGCAGTAATTATTTAAACAAATTCAAATGCATAGTACAGCACCCCGCAGGTTATATCAATTGACTGGGCTAATATAGCTGCTTGGAGGAGGTTTTTTATATGCCAGGACTACAATAAAAACAGCTATACATGTCGGCACTGTCTTAAAATGCACAAACGGCACTGTCTTAAAATGTTGAATTTGATTGCAAACGACGTGGAACATGTTATGTTCGGCAATCTCTGAATGAAAAACGACTTGTTCCTCATCATCCTGTCGCATTAGTAATACGCTTGGTTGATTGCATGCTTTGCGAATACGTGCAATAAAAATACTTTGCGGTTTTAATATCATTAAACGGTAATCTGGAGGCGTTAAATGTACATAAATATGAATAAATGCAGTGATTTGATGATATGTCAATGTGAGGCAGCTTGGTTTTACTCGGCATGCAATTTTTTACATTTGATTAGCATTGTGAAATGCATGTGTGACGGGTAGATAAATAATCTCTTTCTCTGCCCTGCTTACTTTTAGTGTAATTCTCGGTACATTTTTACAAACACTGTTGTGTGTTATGTAAATCTTTTGAGTAATGGTTTTTTGTTCATATTTTTTCCTCTAGAAAGCCACCAGCAGCCACATCCAAAGGGAGATCCAAATGGTGCCAACAAAAAGTTTAATGGGACTGGGAAACTGGTGAGTTTACTTGGAACCTGTTTTACATAAGGCTGCGAATTCCAATCTTGATAAAATATTTTAACAGGTCCTGGATTTTATGTTTTAAAATCTCAAGTAGTGTCAAAAGTAAATATTTTGATACAATCAGTAATCAGTTATTTATTAGCAATCGAAAACCCTCCTGACATTTTTTATCATGAAACATTGTATATTTAATAACTCAAGAACTTTAATAATTGATTTCTGATACGTTTCTCAAGTAATTAATCCATAAGGACGAATGTTTACTGCTTCATAAGAAGGTTTGAGAAGATGTTCCAATGTATCTTTTATGCATATACATTATACCAACGTTTACTCATTGTATTGTAAAAATGTACTGCGAAGTTAGTTCACAGTTATGATTAGCGAAAGGTAGAGAAAAGACGCTTGGTTTCTGAGCCACCTTGGGCTGAAAGAAACAATGATTTACGATTTACTGGCACTTGCCTCTCTTGTCTCTATTCACTATTGGACTTAGCAATAGGAATGCGTTAGTGTATATAAGTGACCGTCGTGCATTAATTATTCCAATCATGTCTTTAAACTTCAATGCATGTATAGCTTTTGAAAATAATTGCTGAATATAGCAGCAGTAGCAGAAGGAATAGATGACTATGATGGAAATGAGTAAGAATGTTATTGAACCTGCTCTGCCCGCAGTTACAATCAGTAATGCTTAAACTTAAAGTTTCTTCAACTATCTTTAGGTATTCTAGATGCGTAGAAAGAAATGATAGTAAATAAGTTGGAATTGAATTAGAATTCATTGTGTTGGTCATCTTATGGTTTAAATATGTAAAGTATACGACATAAACGTAGAATAAAAAGACTGACTGATTGAAGAATGACACTTTAGATGAAGAAGGCATAGAAATGTAATAGAGGTTGAGAGGAATATTATATTTATCTCTTGTTATAATTGAGTAGATATTTATTGGACAGCGTAATAGTACCAAACCAAGTAATGCGATGTTTGCCCATCGTAAGGAGTTGATCGGTGTAATAAATTTAATAATATAATGTAAGACTGATGGCAGAGTATGAATGACCACTTGGCGAAGCATGAAGATTGTGTATGTTGCTATAATAATGTGTTGTTTGAATTCATTAATCATTGTCTTCACAGGTTTCCAGTCAGGATGGGGCTAAGAAAATGCCATGGGGGCCTTTAAGCTTCTTCTTCAAGTCCAGGACGGCTTTAGACGACTCTGTGCTAGAGGTTTGTGGCCATATTTTATTTCATTATGGGGATAATATACTGTCGTATTAATTTTATTGCTCCTGGCCCTACCTCATTCAAAGTAATAACATTTAAAGTTGATTTACTAAAATATTCTTATAAGTAAGTGTATTTTTAAGTTCGGTAGGAATTTCGCTTAGAGTTAAAGTTGCTAGAGGTTAAGCATACTGGCTACTTTATGTTTAATTCTGTGAAATTTCGGGTTTACTATTTTAGTTTGAATGAAAATGTGCCAGAAACTTTGTAAATTTTTCCCAATACTTTTTTCAATAAACACTGGCTTAGTTTTAAAAATCCTGATTGAATTCAACCCTAAAAGCTAAGCCTAAAAGGATTTCGGATGATACAACCTGATACTTTGTTATAAATAAATACAACGGGTTTTTAAACTACCTAAATCCTTAAGTACATTTTATCATCCACAACGGTATGGGACACAATGCTCGAAGAATGCGAGGAAGAAATGAAGAGTTTAGAGTCTTCGTATGAAAGTTATGAGGTCAACAGGTTGAGTTGACGAAACTTCTTAACTAGTTAAGAAGTAGAAAGTCCATGGCATTGTTGACTTTGTGGTACATCATGAATTTAACAGAGAATGGAACTTCATACGAGTTAAAATGATGAACATTCATGAGCAAAGCAAACGTAGAGAAGGGACAGAGCTTCAAATCACACTTACACCTTGCATCGCTGACTCTCTTCAACACGTAGACAACCTTTCTTTCTTATGTTATATAGGATGATACTTCAGTCGAACATCTATGTCAGGTTTGAAATGTATGGATATGCATTATTATTATTACCAAGAAGATCCACGGAAAGAATTCTAGTGTCGTTTAAAGTAGAAGAAAAAACACTTCTAGCTTAAATACCCTTTTAAAACTATCATTATCCAGAATTTAATAGGTTTGAGAGGGTGAGGGATGTTAAACCATGACCTTTTTTCAAATTTTTCTGTTTTAGTGTACTCATATATAAAGGGTAAGGATTTTAGAGATGAACTACAAATACCCGTATAGCAGTTCCGTCATTCTCATCAGTATGCGTATCTTACTTTAACGAAAGAAGATTAGATTAGGTAAACGAATACCGTTTTAGCTCTCCCGTAAAGATAGGAATACTTACAACGGGAAATGGGATGAATAATGCTAATGTAAAGAAATTCTAGTTCCACATAAAGATGGATTTTATGGACGGAAGAAAAGTATCGAAAGTTACAGTAATAGGTAGGCATGGCCGCCGGTGTAATGGGCTATGACAGGGCCGTCATAAAATAAAATTCAAATGTGTACTAAAGGGGTGAAATATTATTTTATGATAACTTTTATAGTTACGACAATTACTGTCTAATCTATTATTTTGCATGGATCCGGCTTTTCCTTTTGATATTGTTTAGAACTGTATCAGTTTACCTGACGTACCTCCCCTTTTCCAGTCCATTGAAGTTTTTAGGATTTATATAATAGAGCCTGCAAATGATAAAAATAATGAGTAGGGAAGGTTTAGCCTTGTAGCTTGGAAGATGGGCTTAAGGCTGAATTTGTGGATGACTTATAATGCTCATCCTTAGTACTCATTATTGGGAAATGGGATTTCTAGCTTTTAGGGAACAATTTTGCATGAATTTAGTCCTTCACAAGAAGCGGTTTATCTTGGCGTACATATCTTTACTAAAATTATGCATGTAAAACTATTGTTTGGTCAAGTATGTGAATATTATACGTAACTGATTTCTTGTACAGATGATGGCTTTGATTTCCAATGTTTTTTTAAACAAACTCACTAATACTGTTTTTACCCGAACTGTGGCAATGCCAATAGGCACAAAGGATAGGATAAAATAGCAGGAAGAGGTGCAATTTAGTGAGAAATTTGTTTTTTACGAAGTAAGTCAGCGGCCACAAACGATGATTGTGATTTTGAGGACAGTCAGGGCTGAATTCGCGTTTTAATACGACACGTTCCGTTTTCATTGCTTAAGGAAGGGAAGAGTGTATATTATTTTTCCGAAGGCTTGCTTAAAAGCTATTTGATATCATTATGCTTCAATTTCTATAAAAAATTGCACGGTGATATTGCAGAATAGATTTTTTTTGTAGCTTGAAATAACGGCTCAAATACAGGATGCTAAGCCAAACCCAATGTTTATGGATTTGCGAATTTTAATTAAAAAAAGAATAGTCTTAATAGAAATGTTTGATTTTTTCCAAGAAGTTTCTAGATATTCTTGCCTTATTTGTAATCATTTTCTGATCTGATGCAGCACAAATCAAGAACACGTGGATGGGGAGGAATTAATTTGTAGTTCTAACCCTAAACCTTCATTTGAAGTAATTAAAACCAAGCATTGATTGTTAATGACGATCTCTTCTTTCTACCTTGACTCTTTAATAGTAATTTGCATAGATGTTTCTTAAATGAAGCTTATGCAATATTTCGTTCTTTTATCTGTTGCATATCTTGTAAACGTGCATATTATTAAACAAAATATTGACGTTTCTTTAAGGGTACTATGTAGCTGTTAGCTGTGGCTGTTCAATAACAAGGGTTGATTTGGCCAACATTTAGCAAACAAATATTTTAAACTTTTGAGTAGGTTAAGATATTGCCGAATGTTTGACTCGATCAAATGCAGTTCATGGCTCGACTTTCGAAGGTTATTTTTCATTGTCCGTCGCGTCATTTAATTTGTTACTTCGATATTATATTGTATCTCGATGCATTATCCTATTTCTATATGAATGACACTTCATCGTATCCACACATGGTTCTCTTTATCCTGAAAGAAAGGATTAGAGTCCACGCTATAAAAAACCACAGAGTAGAATCTGCATTCAAAAAAGTTAATTGTGTATGAGTGTATGTGTTGAGAAATGCATACAGAACGGGAAAGATCCATTCTTTAATAAATTAAGTGCATCATCCAAAATCTCAAACCTAATCTAATCTTCTTCCAAATTTGTAGACAGGTGAATTCGGTCGGGAGGCAGAAGCTCACAATAGACACAAATTACCAGTAATTCATTCAAATTTCTTTACCAAGACAATGCACGATGCATATCGCACGATTGAACCGTCAGTCTCTTCACTGAAATATTCTTTATGAATATGATGTCTGCTGTTGATGTCTGATCTGATGATACACAAATAAGAGATTACTATACGTACAACAAGAATTAAACTATTTTTTACTTTTTAAG
>JAQFZX010000428.1:0-60321 GCA_034682405.1 Hydroisotoma schaefferi | reverse complement strand
TTGTCATCCTCAACCGTTATTTTTTAAGAAATTTAAATAATGCCCCTATCCACATATATCAGAGACACCCTGTATATAACAGTTGAGACAGTTAAGCATAAATTAAGTTATAAGGTAATTCAAAAAGTGAAATGGGTTCCTTAATACTGATAAAAATGTATATTTTAATTGCAGATTTTTATGCACAAGTCTGCGATGCAATTACAGCAGCAGCAACAAGCAGTAGTGGCTCAGCAAGCGCAAGGTGGTGGTCATCATGGTCTTGGAGGTCCTCATGGAGGTGCCTTGATGAGAGCTGGCTCAAGTTCTGGGTCCGAAAGTGGGGCCGGTGCCAACAAACCTCATCAATGTCAACAATGTCTCAAGTCCTTCTCATCCAATCACCAACTTGTTCAGCATATCCGTGTTCACACGGGAGAAAAACCGTACAAATGCTCTTACTGCGATAGAAGATTCAAACAGCTATCCCATGTTCAACAGCACACTCGTCTCCATACAGGTAAAAGTCTATTTTACATTCCTACAAAATGCTGGAAATTAACAATTAAGTTTTTTCTCGAAACGAATATGGACATCCCTGCCTTATTATATTATTCCATTGTTATAAATGAATTTCTGTAGCATAAAAAACATTCATAACCTGTACAGTGTACAACATGCTGTAGTGTCAGTGTGACAGTCAGTATATTGAAGTAAACATTCATCACTCAAGCTTGGCACGCACGGTCTCAAATCCTGGTAAACGGAAGGGGCTGGCCTGGGCTAACACGTAATCATAGCACACTCCCAACGTCTCATCATCCGTAGACATACATGTATACCAAATAATCATACCCCCCATTTCATATACACTATTCAGTAAATGGCGAATGGAATCATGGAACGAAATTACTTTTTAGAAAATGAAAAAAGGGTTCAGAGAAAGCGTATGTTTTGTCATATTCCCGTTAAAAAATTCACCCCTCTAACATCCAGCCTCTCTTCTCTGCAATGGCAAACAATCAACCCCACACAAAACTCCATTTTTATCCGGGTAAAAATCCAAACCGGGCTTTCCTACTGGAGGAACAAACCATCACCGTTGTTTTATTATAATTACTTACTTTGTATCCCAGTAAAATTATTAGGAATATGGGGACAAGAAAAAGGTACGCTCATCATAGGTTCAAACTGCATACTGCACTCTGCTTTCTCATTACTTCCAAAAATGAAATTCAGGAATGGAAATACAGCTTACAAAGGGAAAGGTTAAAACCCATAGTTTTATCCAATAAAGACGAATTATCGAAAATTGGTTACTGTGAATGATTACTTTTCATGTTTTACTACTGCTACAATACTGCTAACACGGAACTCTCATTTGGCGTGGTTCTGTTGGTGGTGTCAAAAGTTGGGAAGGTTAGATTTATCAATTTACATTTTGTGTTGGGCGTGGTGATTTTATTTTTTCCCCAAATTTAGTCTCTTCCGTTTCTTTTAGGTTTATACCATTTATCTAACCGTTTTTGGTTATCTGGGAGGTATACTAGCCTCACTACTGCAATAGGATGGCAGTTGAATCACGCAATTTTCGTCTGGTAATCAAATCGATTGCTTTTACTGGCTTGTTTGCTGCTACGACTTACATTGGCTTTCAAGACGGCAAACTTTTACTCAGTCGGTATAGACATGGCATTAGGAATGGCTAGTAGGATTGTGCAACATTAGATAAAAGTTCGTACTATCGTACTAAAACATTCCCACAGATTTATCACAAAAAACGAATAGGGTCCAGTTGGTAATGTTGCGTGAGCTATCAGTATTAAAGATAATATTATCATTAAGTGCTCTTATTTATGATGATCATCATCATTCTCCCGTATGCATATTTTTTATGGCATTACACACATAAAGGGGTATTGCTATTTTATGATATCATAAAAGCACATTTTTTCCCACGGATAAATGCTATCCTGAACCGTCTTGGTCTTCCTCTCATTTTAATCAGCTCTTGCTTAACTTTTAATATGTAAATAGAGAGAAGTTAAACGAATTGCTAGTTGTTTTCAAAAATATACTATTTCCGCAGTCTAATAATATGTAAATGCGACTTCTGCTGGCTGTACAAGATCATAAAATTTAATTTTAAAACGAAAAGTTAATATTAATTTTCCCAGTTTCAATGAAGGTATACTCATAAATTGTCGAGGTTGAAGTTTATTTTATCATTTAATCAAAAACAGCTCCAAGATTGATTTAAGAAGACATGTGCTTATTTTTATATTTATCATCCCCTTCTTTTCTTTTTTTATCATTTGAGTATTCATGATTGAATTCTGTGGTAAAGTAACAACTTATGATTTGCTTATGCTGCGGATGATCTATTTACTTGCGTCCTGTAATTTGCATAGTTAATCTAACCCCAGTGAGAGACCACCTGCAGATGTGAATGCCATTTTATCTACCTTTTATTCTTGCCTTACTACAACTATGAGCTCATTACGTAGAACCATTTGATGCTATCTCTTTCGTCTTGTCTGGCTATCTGATATTCTGCGGCTAATATTGCCTAAGAGAGAGTATAAACATTACGATTATGAGGATGATGATTACTTTACTAAGCAGTAAAAGCGAGTTGATGGGACAAATAAATTTGTGAAAGATATTATTTTTTTAATACTTACAACTCCCTACTACTATCTTTTATGCGTAAAGTATGTTCCTTTTGATTCCTATGATACTTCACGCTGCTAAATATTTCAGCACTAAGCAGTACGTATAAACGTAAGGAACAGGTGACGTATTATGAGATGATCTAAAAGGTCCTTTCCACATTTGAATAGAAAGATATTAAAAGGTGTATCCCTACATATCGAATAAAAATTATTTTTCATGTTAGCGTTGAATGAAGTCTCCTGTAGAAGTGCATAAAAATTACTCAAGTCAGTAAAAGAAAGATAATGATAATGATAATTTATTTTCTAGCAGAGTAATGACTTTTCTTTGGTTGATGCCCGTAAAAACGTAAGAATCAAAGCTAAAGACAGTAAGGAGAGCTGATAAAAAAACGTAATTAAAGGGGAAAGTAATTGGCTTCATTTGATGTGTAAATGAAACTCGAAAGATTATTATCCTCTTTTATTTTAATTCTTGTGCGTTTTTTTATTTCAGCATAACTAGTAAGCACATGGCTAAATTGGTCTTTTGTAGTTTTACATTTCTACAAAGAATGATACTTACCAGTAGGAATTGACGAAAAAGAGAGTTTTATTATTATTTCACCTTTTATTGCCTACATTTATTTTACGAGTTTATTCAAAAACTCTCTACCTCTGCACGAAAAGTGCTTCTAATTATTCTAAGAAATAAAATGCTTCGAATAGAAGAACAAAAATAAGACAAAACAACAAAAAACCCAACAACAAAGCAAGAAAGACAATTTATAACGAAGAATGGAAGTAAAGGAAAGGCAAGTCATAAAAGTACTGTTCTTTAGAGAAAGAGAGAGATGGAAAATTTTCTGACAAAGAAACATTTATGAGCTTTGGTTGACTACCAAAATCATCCCATAAATAAACTTTCTTCGACCCGTTTCTTATTTTATTCTTCTTAAGAATAATGTCATGCTAACTACCACAAAAAGTACAGTTACAATTACTACTTTGGTCGTTTATTTACTATATTAACTAACTACTAGTAGTGGTAGTACAGAGCCAAACTGGGTACTAAAAATCTACTGCTTTTAGTGATAGCCTGCAGCTTTTTTACATAAAGCATAGGGCAGCTCCTACGTGCTTCTTGCAGACGTTGTAGCCTCTTTTATGCTTTCTAAGAAAGAATCAAAATAGCTTTATGGAACGGTTAAAATTTGCAAACTCTGCTCTGTTAATGTGATCTTAAAATTTGGAACTTTGTCTTACCAACCCTATCATGTACTTACACCCAATAGTAGCCACTACTACGCCCTTGAGCTATTCTGGCTACAGTGAAAACATCCATCCAGTTTGCATCTTATTAACTTTCCTATTAAAATAAAATTCTATCCCGTAACAAAGGACTATGTTTACTGGCCAAAAATTCAAATATAAATAGCTAAAGAAAAGAAAGCTGGAAGGATTGGCTTTCTCTTTTTACCAAAGCTATTGTCAACTTCTGTAAAGCCAGTTTAAGAGATGAAAATTTGAATTTTTGGAACGGTTTCAAATTCAACCTAAGAAAAGGGTTAAACTTGTACACGACAGTGGCTTTGTTCTAGTAAAGAATTGTATTCTCTGGCTGGAAAGCAGTTTTCAGTTCCGTTTTGTTATGATCCCATTTTCTCTTTCTTTTTGTATCCATTTGTCTTTGCTCTGCTACTCCGTATTATTAGTTAGCTTTTTATGCCTGCAACATTGAGTCTGTTGTTGTTTATTTGGCACGATGTTCCAGCTAAAAGTCCCCAGTAGTCCTTGTATAACGCTGTAGATCTTTGTATAATCTTTGTATCTTTGATAGTGTATTCATGAAGTGACTGAATGTAAACACAAAGAAAGGGAGACAAAAAGCTGGAGGTTTGTTAAATAAAATTGAATTTTCATGAGCTTTTTAACAACTTGTATGAGTTCAAAAAGACGTGTATTAGAGTGAACTGTTCGCTTGCTTACTTCTGAAGAAAGTAGTTTTGGCTAAGCAAATGTTATACAAGTGTATGTAAAAGTAAATATTGTATGTAAAGGCTTGTTTTCTTCACTTTTTCTTTATTCTTTTCTTAAATTATTCAATTTTTAAGTAGCAGCAGCACTAAAAACTAGTCCGTTCACAAGTCCATAGGGCAGTTGTTGTATACAAGTTTCCTGTTTTCTTTCACGGTATTGTTTTTGTTCTGTGAAACTTAAACTTTCACGTTGTAGCAAAAACTAAAGGTTGAACATATTTAATGCTATACACCCTTGTTGGATTTTCATAATATACTAAAGGTAGAGAATGAAACAAGATTGAGAAACCTGCAGAATGTAGGTAAACGGTGTTGCGTGGAAATTGACTGGAAATAGGGGAAAGAAACCATAGGAAGTAATATTCCGATCATAATAGTCATCTGCGGATTTAGTAGATAGGAGGATGTAGAATAAATGAATATTTTTTTATTTCTATAGAACATATAGTTTACTTTTACGATGATGATGGATGAGATACTTCCTGTATCCGATCTAATTTCCGGAACCTGTTTCTGAAACGCAGAAAATTGTCAAAAAATTGCTCCGTTATGCAGTAAAGTAAATTACCCTTTATAAACATCGTTAGTTTATTAGTAGAATTACAATAGTAATTAAAACTGTCGAAGTATTATTTGAGGCCTTAGATCCCTTATCCATATTGATAGAACTCTTAACAATTGTGTCTCATTGACTCGGAAAAAATTCCAATCAAGCCCTTCTGTAGACTGAAGCAATTCAATGCCAAATAATCCCATTTCTTCCAAATTAGCAATCATTCATATTATTTCCTAACTTCCCGTTGTCTTGCGAAAACAAATGATAATTTAATTTAACAATCGCACTCCATTAAAATCAAGATATTTTCCGTATTCTCTCGTAAGACTTTACTAAATCAAAACATAACATTAGCAAACAGTAATTAAAGAGCTGACTGCGCTAAGTAAATGAAGAGAGAATTTACTTATTTATCATCATGGTTCAGGGATAATAGCACAATTCATTCCCTCTGCCTCTACCCATGTCCCAGAAGCAGTTGCTCACTAACTAACTACAAAGGTTATAAAAAAGGCTCAAGAGACTGAAAAGGTGTTAAATAAGGCAGAGAAACGTCGTAGGCAGAAAAGAAAGCAAGATGAGAGAAACTGAAAGATAGATCTGTGCAGAACTTAAGTAAAATAAAGTAAAGAGGCTGAGAAAGACTACAGACTTTGAAAAATTAATGATGCCAAGTTTGTTTTGATTTTGATCTAGTTCATTATTTTTCCCTGTTATTTTTTCCCCGGCTGAGAATAGCATATCTGACTAAAGTACTCTCTTTCCCTTCCTTCACTTCCATCAACCTTGTTGTTCTTTCCGTTCTTGATTATTACCTAGCCTCAGCCAGTCATCTAAACGTAAACCTAGAGGCAGACTAGACAGAGGATGATCATCTTTACGTCATTTGAAATTTTATAGAAAAACTCCTACCTTCTCTTTGAAACTCTTTACCCTGTGTTTTTATCATGCATATATGTAAATTATTCTTCTCAGTGGTACAAACTTTGCTAGAGGGTCTTTCTCGAAGAAGACACCAATCTTTGAGTAACTTGTATATTATTCAATATCTAAAGCCGCTGTTCTATTCCTGGATTGTAGAGTTGCGACATGGATGAAGGGAAAGTTCATAGGTATTCCATATATTTTTAAGCAAGGCGTTGATCCTTCACGGTGAATCTGTTTAGCTATACCGTCCACCTACTTTTTTTACCACCGGCTTGGTAAACTAAAGTACCAGGGAAAAGAAAACTTCATTAAAACAGGAAAACTTTTTTAGTCTAGGCCCAACATACAAGAAAGGCAGTCTTCTGAGGAAAATGTTTGGGATTACATCGAGATGTTATTATTCCGAGTAACTTATAAGATATTCAAATTAAGTACCTTCAGAGATGGAAAGATTGGTTGCTTTTTTGACATTGGTAAATTATTAAAACTTTTTGTGATTTATGTATTTTCGGGGAAAAAATACTTACACAAATCTCAGAAACTTAACAAAATATAGAACTGTAGCAAAAATATAGTATCTCATAAAGAAGGTTAAAATCAGTGTAGTTGCCACACTGTAGTAAGATCATTTTACTCTTCTCAAAATCTCAAGAGCTTAAATATAAAATGGTTTCAAAGCAAAGGTTCCCGGAGGGTGGAAGTGTTGAACAGTTTCTTGTTTGTGATGTAATAAAAGGTTCACATCCCCTTTAAGAGATTTCGGGTAGGGATTAATTAGGATTTTTCTTTTCATCTCTCATGTCCTCATCATGATACTAGGAAGAAAAAAACAGTCAGATAAAGCGTCTCATACTTGGTAAAGGATGGATGAAAGAAACTATAAAGTTCTTTCTGCCCTGCCTCGGCTTTTTTCATCGAGGATGAAAGTAGTTTAATAATAATGTCAAGAAAAAAGGGAATTCCTTCGTTCTACGATGTCCCCATCCATTCCTGTTTCCAGTTGCTGAAAGTAAAATGATTAAAAAGAGGGGAAGCCATTCTTCTACTCGTTTGTATAATATTATCTAAGTAAATGCTTGTTAGTAAGTGATAGCGTGGCTCAAGGTCTGCTTGTCTAATAAACGTGAGTATATATCATATTCATACATCCGGAAGTATCTCCGTATAGCAGAACAGAGGAAGAAGAAATCAGGGATTTTTTCCAAACATTTTTCACCGAATTAAGAATTCTTCTTTGACGATTCTATCCTATGATTAATCTTCTTCTACGTGGTTGGTTTGGTTCACTTCGTTCAAAGAGCGAAGGAGGGTTCCCACTCTGAACCCGGGTATTATTATACTTCCCAGGTACCCACCTCCCACCATCATCATGTAGTCTTATGCGGTGGTGACCGGGATTATTTTTTCCTTTATCATTAACATTACCACACAAAGGAAGTGAACCATCATCACCAACCACAACCGGTTACAGACGCATGGTGAATATCGCTGTGCTTCATTCTGTCTACATAGGAAAAGCTGCCGTGGAGCTTTATGTCAAATTTCTTTGATTTTTCTTAAGAATAGGCTTTACCTTTATAGTTCTTTAATGAAAGTTTCTCATCCATGGCAGGCGGCCTTGCATGGGAAGAAAGCAGACAAGTTTCTTCTACTAATCCTAATAAGCCTTTGGTTGAAAGATATGAAAAATTTCTCATAAATGGCATGATGGATGGTTCCCAATTATTTACTTTGGCACGTAAAATCCTCTTAAAGTTTTTCGCATAAAACACTATCCTATCCTGTCTTTCTACTGTTTTTAGTTTATATCCAACTTAGACGTGTGCTGTACTGGATTCATACCCATATAGCTTAGATGTAGACGCTTAGGGATGTACAGTAAGATAGAAGAAAGTACCGGGGAAAAATCATCCCTGGTAAAAACTGATTTGGTTTCTTGTTGTATTCACAAAGGAACGGAAAGCCTAAAGACTTACCAGGTTTCTTTATTGCTGACGGAGATTAGGAGATTTAGTTCATATCCTCTTGTTTTATTTAGCAAAAAGTTGAACATCGCCAAATCACTTTATTAGTCTGCGTACGGTTAATTTAACATTAACATGCACAGGTTCTTAAAGAAAGGGAAACGGTCTTAGAAGAAGCGGCTTGTACCGTATTTATTTTTTTCATAAATACTTCAAGCTAGTGGGTTTTGATTATTTGAATTAAAAAATCGTAGTTTAATAATTCAGGCATTTGTAAGGTAAACTATCACTATGCTTTTATCTTAGCCAAGAATACATCTACAGTATTATAAGGAATTTCTTAGGCATATGAAACTGTCTTGTATGAAGTGGAGAGCTTTGTTATTAAATAATTCAATTATTATGCACGTGGACAGCCTTCCATTCTAGGGATATTTGCATGAACTATTTAGGTACATAATGTAAAAAGGCTTGGAACAGGAGCTGTGTTATGTGTTTGTGTTGCGTAGTTTTAATTTCCCCTCTGCATGCTCAAATCTGACTAAAGAAGGTTATTATGGGGAGAGAGTTTTTTAAGATTTAAAAAAGTACAAGAAGAGAAAGTATGCATAAAATCCTTTAAGAATATAATACTTATGTACCTAAGCTTAAGCTAAGGAGCAGGTTTGTTTTAAATCTGCTACTATTAATAATAGTAGTAGAGTATATTAGAATATTAGAAAAATTAATTAAGTGAGGAACGGGAGGGAGAGGGAGGGATGAGAGATGAAAAAGTGAGGTTGACATCTTCAGAGGAGCACAACAACCCGTACGATAGAAAAAAATGTACACTTTATTAAAAAACTTGCCATATTATGTTCGTAGAAGAACAGCGCAGCAGTGTGTAGCAGTATTGTCTGCTTTTTTACTTTTTACTAGATTAAATCTGCTTTCGTTCCGAAAGTTGCTTAGACTTCACGGTCTCAGCTTGTGTAAGAAGAGTTAAAAGCCAAGTTGTTTCTTGATCCTGGTCTTAGACCGCTGTTGATAAAAAAGTACGAGACATTTTTTGTTGAAGGAGGACGATGATGATGATGAGACTCTTAATAAAATTAATAACGAGCAAACAGTCCTCGACCGAGGAAACCTTAGACCCATTATTATGAGTTGAGAAAAAATTAATAACTTACCATCTTTTGCAAGGATTTTTCAATAAAGTGTCTTCCCCTAGTATCATAAAGAGTATTGATTAAATTGTATCTCCAAGTAGGAGAAGCATTGACCGGAAATTAACATTTAGGATATATCACAGTACAGTATAAAATATCGATATTGATATTGAATTGCTTTGGATTAGTAACCCAGTCACAATTCGTCTCTCTTCATGACCGTTTTATGGTGGTCATTACATGATATGATGCATGATTTGATGCATATGAGCAAACGTTTTCTCGAGTCATGTTTCGCTAGTTAGGATTAGAAATTCAAGTTACGTTAGTCTGTTTTCTCCCGATAAAAATTTGTGAAGTCATCAAAAAGAGTAAAAAGTCTGTCGGATGAGATACCAAAATCACCTGGCACATCTAGCTAAACCATACTCAACCCCCGTTGTAAGACCTGTAAGAAAGGCAGCCTAGACTTAGTACAGAAAAAGTTGTCTCACCAGCATTTCTCTTAATACTTATCATGGCAGGAGTTTTTTGCATATTATCAGATGAACTGATCTCTCAGCTCAACTATGAAAGCATAAGAATAGGTAATAATAACAGTCCCCGCTCTGTGCAATGAAGTATTAAATTTCTAAAAGAAGGCTTAAAAGGAATTTACGTGCATACTTATGAGTAGAACAGACCCTTGTTCTTGCTCTGTGAAAAGTGAACTAGTATTTTCTCCAGATCAGTTTACATCGTGTGAGAGAAGTCAGAGGTTGATCTTGACGAATGGTTCTTTTTCCTACTGAGATTTTTAAACGTCCACGAAAACTTTCTCTCGGAATAGGAAAGGCTGGTTGGATGCGGGTACTTTTACGTGTGAAGCTTTCTTCCTGAGGTGAGACTACTTGGAATGAATAATGACAATATTTTCTTTGAAATGATTGCATGTGATAGGACCATCTCAAGCTTTCCCAACTTCCAGGCAGGCAAGAAGATAGCAAAAAGGACGAGAAAAGATCTTTGACTTTTTACGTATATTTTAAGCTTAAGTTTACGGTAGAGTTTGTGTAACTTCTAGAGGGTAGGTTGGGTTGAGTTATAGTGTGGGTCGGTGGTTTCCTCATCTTTCACCTTTTGCATTGCACAAGTGTAAACCAGACAGGCACTATGCATACCTTGCACTGCTCCTATGCCTGTCCGTGATTAGAGATATCATTTTTCATACTTGGTTCTAACGACCTGAACCCTTCACTTTTCCACTGAGTCAGTTTTTTTAAGTCTCAAACTTAAATTCTCACCTTTATTGCTTTCGCATGCTAAAATGGAATTAAAAACGGGTACACATAACGGTGCGGTGGCAGGGCAGCATTGGCAATTGCAAGGATAGAGTTCATTACTTGTCTCACACATCATGGCAAACTATTTCTAGGATGGAACAATAAAGGATTGTCTTCTGTCGGAATAAATTTAAATGATAATTACCAGAGAAGAATTACTTTAGAGATTTGGATCACCTAAGTCTAATTGAGTTTAAAAAATTATTATTGGGTAATAAAAAGCTTGCATATTAATTGGGATTGGGTTGCAGGGCTCTTGACCAAGTGATAAGATGGGAAAATATGGACGATCAATGTCAAATTTAATGAATGATACACACAAGACGACGATTTAGCCTTCCTTATCACTGCATACCTCTAGTTACGTTAAATTGTCCACAATATAGTAAAAGTTGCCGGTACTCTTTGCTGGACCAATGTGTATACAAGGTGTAAAAACCTTCCTCCACAAGACCAGCTGGCTTACATACCAGACCTTCACAAGTTGTAGATAATGGAATTTTTTGTCCATCTCAAGAGAAGAGCACTACTAATTTACTTACTAACTACCGCACCAATGTTATCCTATCCCCCAAACGAAGAGTAAAAATGCAAGGTCCATTCTTAATCTAGAAACAGTTACTCTCTCAATTCATTCAACAGCAGCCTTCCTATTACATAGCAAGACGAATCTTAATCGAAAGTACACGGGTGAAAAAAATTGATTAATCTACATAAACAAATAGCCCTCGGGAAGTTACAAGACAAAGGTGGGAAGCCCTGCCTTTTCTACCCGACATGACATAGGTGCATTAAAAACTGCGTGGCTTAACATATAATGTAAATTAATAAAACGACTGGCCAACGCAGTATTCAATCGCATCTCCAAGCAGTAATATTTTGAGATGATAAAAAACGTAACCTCTTAAAAAGTACCAGAGGATGACTGGGGACTCTGAGTCCGACAGCCTACTTCACTCCATCCATCCTTTAGTAGCCTTAGCCAAGTATGACGTAGTATTCTGAACGAAGTAAATATAAAGTTTCACTACTAACCAAGAAGAAAGAGGGGAGAGGGGAAAAATGAAAAAATTCTACATTTTTTAAAAAAAAGCTTCATTTCATACTATAAAAGGACCATCTGACTCACCGGCTGAATTATATTGTAAACTACATTTCCATCTAAAGCAAAGGCACAATGAATGAAGTCCTGCTATTATAATGCTTTATGAGTAACATATGATGTAACAGTTTTCTCATTTCCTCTCTTGGCCGTTGATTCATTTTCTGGTTGCATTTGCATAGACATGCCTCAAAACGGTTAGTTTTTATCAATTTAAGAGCTAAGATTAATTTGAATACAATCTCAGATTCAGAGTAGAATCGTCCACTATTTTAAATAATCATCACGATCATGAAGATGATGATCATCACTGGAGTTTTAATCTCATGAGATTCTTTCAGACGAGGAAGGAAGCAATGCAGTGAAATGCGATGAAAGGACCCCTTAAAGAATAGGGATGGATAAAGGAGTTAAAAAATTGATCTGCATATGTAAATGATTCTACTACGCGGAAGTAATATATGAATATGAGAAGGTGCTTTGATTGCCTCTTCAATTCAACGTTCCTCTGTAACTCTTACATTTTCCGGATTAAGAAATAAGTAGTATGTAGCCAGCCGTTAGTGGCTTATTGTACGCGTATCTGTAGTTCAAACTACAACAATTTAGTACTTGATCTATACATTTGTATGGATCAATTCAACCATGAATCTTATAAGAGGAAAACCATTATGGATTTCCATAACAGTTATTTTACAATTGAGATAGAAATAGGAGGCTTTGTTTTTGATTATGCAGCAAAGCGAGGCTTGAAATCTTTTCGATGTATTTTACAACAAAAAGCCTTAATTTTTTCTCGTACCTTTTAATTCATTTACTTGTCTTGTTAACTTTTTCTCATTAAATATTTCTAATAGAACAACTGTTTGGGAAAGGAATTAAAAAGGGCAACTTTAGTTGGCTTTATATGACGAAGCAATTCATATACCCTGTGGATTTGTAGTGTTGGTATAGGAAACTCGTTGGGCAATTAGCAAATAGTTTTTCCATTTATTAAATTTTAATCAAACCAGCTGGAGGTATTTTTCTATTCTGAAATTTTCGTTTTGGTAGAAAAAGTTGGTAATTGTATTGATTAGAAAACAGCAGGAAGCCGTCTATTTACTTCAACTTTTTCTACCCTGCTCCTATCCCTACCACCAATCAAATGGCCAAGGAGAGTAATGTATTGTAGTACATGAGTGTAGAGAAAAGACTAAATTATTTAATGAATTGGGTACTGAACCGTCAGTCCAACTTTCTTAGATTGCTTGGCAGAAAATGATAGAATATTTATCTACCAAGTTCTGCTCGTGCTTACTACTCACTACTTCTACCGTTTATAGTTACTTTGTAAATGAGGAGGAATAAAAAGTTTGTCCAACTTTATAAAACTTTACTAATGTGAGTAGGTAGCTTTAATTACAGAAAATTAATAATTAGTTGAACTCCATCTGAGACAAAAATGAGTTGCGGTATGTTAGTAAAACTTTCGGTATAATTCCAAAGTTTGGGCATATTTTGCGAAAAATCGATAAGGGATTTTGACATTTGATGATTGATTTGATTCTTACACGCTGAGTTCGTCGTCGTTGAAGAGTTGAGTTGAGTGCGTGGCTAGTTTAGTTATGAGAGGACATAGGGATAGCTTGCACAACAGAAATAAATGCATCAGGCAGAATTCCTCTTCTATCTGCTGCCATTCCATGTACTTAACCGTCGATTTTATACTTTAGCTAGAGCTAGACTCACTTTGTTTTCGAATTGTTATACTGTTTGTATGTTAATCTGTAAAAGGGGGTGAGATTTTGCTTTCATCACTTACTCTCCTAATTCTTAAGCTTTTAGCCATTAGTTTCCATTTCTTTTGGTGGAGGATACACTAAAATCATAAATAAACATTATAGGATTATATACTCCTTGCAAATGTTTTTTGATGGAAGATAATACAATATTATTATGGTTGTCTGGAACTTCTGTGTTCATGTCTGTGCTAACCTACCCAAGCCATTATCATTCATGTTCTTATTTTAGTATGTATCAGTTGAGCAAAGTACATAAGCATAATCCTTCTATCACAAATACTATGCACAAAAAGTATTTTCTGAATTCCAAGACTACTGTTGGTTGGTGTTATAATGTACAAAATACAATGTGTATTTGTTGTGTGCATTGAATGAGGATGGATGAAAAGGAATGAGTTGATCGCTGGCATAGTCAGTCAACAAAACCGCAGGGGCTCGGTTAAGCCGTGGCTTTCTTGGGATTTAATTATTTGTCTCATGAAATAATACTTTCTACCGCCTAAAAAAGGAACAGTAGCAATAAAGTACAATATCAATATTTGTATTAACATTAAGTAGTAGTATTCGCATCACAATCACAACTTATATATAGTCGACTAACATGGCATTATAACAATCTGCAGAATCTATAGATTTAGATTTAGGTAATAGGCGAAATCTCACTAATTTTATCGGTTTGTGGATTAACTGGTATTTGAACTTGTATTTTAACATTTTGCTTTATGGAAGCAAGTACTTTACAGAACTAAAAAAGCTTACACATAGCTAATGCTACATTCATTTTTTGGGAGTTGCTGATAAATGGTTCTAGCTTCCTGTTTCTCCCAGCCACAAGCAGAATTTTCATTTGCCATCCATTTCCGGTCTTGTCAATGATCCCTCTAACTCATTTCTCACTCACATCATTGCACATCCCGCAGTTTTGCAGTTCTTCTGAATACTTCTCGTATCCATTTTAATTCCAGAAATATCTAGACTTCTGTCTGTTGTTTCTACTTTTGCATACGCTGTAGTATGGTTGGTCGAGACAGCCTTTGAAGGCAAATGTTTTCTGCTTGTCATGTTCATCGGATGAAAAATGATTCCTTCTTCGCATTATTCATTTCATTTATTTAGAACAAGGAGAAACTAACGGTTGGGAAAAGATGCCTGGGAAAATACAACAGACAATACTAGTAATAAGAAATCAGTAATAATTAAACGCACTCACTCTTTTAGGTACTCTTCCGTATGTGTATTCATTTCATGATCATCATCTCCTTCATTCGTATTCCAAACGAGTGACTTTTTCTGCAGAAATCTCCCTAATCTTTTGTAACGTCTCTTAACGAAATCACCGCAGCATGAGTAAACTGAAGTAAACTCGGAAGACGATATCATGTATTCAAATTACACACGGGAGTAAAAAAACCTGTCTACTGCAACTATGTACAATTCCATATGCACTAACGGGCTACGTGAATATTATGTATCTCTAACTGTACTTGGTACTTGAGACCCATCAAAGAATGAGGGAGCCTCAAGGTTCAACTAACTAAAATGTAAAGGGACTAGGTATGTGTAGATGATTGCTGAAAAGAAGGGAGTATTAATGTATGCAACACATGACCCACATAGGTAGCCGTACCCGTTTTGTCTCAGATGGGAAGGGATTTGCATAAAGTAAATATAAGTAGCCCTACAGGCGTCTTATTTATCTGCTTAATAGGATTCCCTCATGTCTTATGCTTTATTTTATTTCCCCTTTTACTTAGCTATCTCAAAACTCAAAGGGTACGCATCACCTCATTGTTCGAAACATAATTACTCTTCCGCGTTGGTAAAATGTATACTTACAGACTGTGGATTTTGTAGAAAGAAAAAATACCCGGAAACTTTTCCCAGGTTATTCTCATCATTGTCATTAGCATCATCCTCTTTGCTATTGGATAACTAGGTATCTATTCTGTATATTTGAACTTGTATTTATAAAAATGACACAACAGGAAGAAAATTACGCAGTCTGATCCAGTGTCCATTTGTCAGTTGAGGAGTTTTTATTTACACTTTGCATATATTTAAATATTAAACAGCTATTCTCCAATCTGAGCCTTTTTGTTTTGGCATCTTAGAGAGAATTCCGCTTTTTGAATTTTATATTATTACTTTTTTCTATGTACGCTCTTCTAAAATATGGGTACTTCTTAATATTTTTCTTTTTCAGAAGAGATTAACCTATACTGTATTTATTTATGCATTCCTCGTAGCACCTCTTAATGCAACCTCTCATATAATACCATGTAATCCATCAAATGGATAGTGTAATATCACATACAAGTCTTGTCTATTCTCTCTCAAATTTCTTATCGGACTTTGGTTTGGTTCTAACAAAGAAAAAAATGAATAAATGCAATAGAAAGGGAGAGAGAGAGATGAATAGATCGGGTTAAAAGAAAGTATTGTTTTCTATTGGGAATATTTAAATTTAAATTAAATTACCTAGAAAGGATTATGTAGTTGATCTTGATAGTAAGTAGTGGAGGTAGTATTAATAGTAGAAGTATAGTATTGAAGTGTTAAGATTAAGTTTAAACTGATTTTCATCTCATTTGGTATTCTAGATAGCCGGAAATCAAGACAATCTCTGTAGCATAGAAGGTTATATATGCGCATAAATTAACGGTACTTATCCCCTGTACTTGTACGGACTTAGTACATTTGCTTCTCCGTTTCCTAGATATAGGTTATTGTAAGGGGTCCCGTCGTATATATGCTTACAAGTCTACAGTCATTGTTTCTTACGTAGGCAATTTCAAAGTAATCATCGTTGAAAAGCTTCCTGTGAGAAAGAACTTGCAAAGAAATCCGAGACATGAATCTCTTATGAATTTATATGTATTAATCAAGTTAAATAAAACTATGAATGCACTTTTAACTGTTTTAATCCTGGGAATTTGTTTTTTAAAGTTGAGCAAATACAGAATAACTGAGACAAACAAGAGTGGGATCTGACATAAGGGGTTTGTGGTTGGGACATATTAATTTTTTGTCGTGTTCTTTTATTGCACTACTTAGGATAATAGCAAGTCGATGCGCTAAAGAAAAAGCATGAAAGTTGGAAATTTTATATCAGTGATCTTAATTGAGCTGATAGAATAACAAAATGGTTAAAAATGTTATTCCCAGTCTATCACAAGAAACAGTTACCAGTAATACTGTAAGCTTGATATCGATGATTGATAACTGACTTTAATTTTCTTATTTGTTTATACAGGTGAACGACCATACAAATGCCACGTCCAAGACTGCGGCCGGGCATTCATCCAACTATCAAACCTACAACAACATCTGAGGAATCATGATGCCCAGTTGGAAAGGTCTAAAAATCGTCCATTTCATTGTAATATATGTGGGAAAGGGTTTGCTACGGAGTCCTCATTGCGGACTCACACCAGCAAGGTATGCAAAGATGTACGTATCAACCAGTCCTCTTGATGTTGTTTTTTAGCATACCTCATTGTCATTATATGATTTATGTCAACACCACCGCTCCCAGTAGTAAGTCCCGTTTTTACTTTAGCTAAAAAGTGAAGTCTACCACAGAAAAACATACTGGTAGTATTATTAATTATTATAGATAGTTGATTTTTTAAAGTTTTTATTTTTATTAGTAACTTTCTTAAGAGCATTTAGTACTTTTTGCTTTCCATGTCAATTTCTCTAACTTTTAGGCTGCAACTAAGCTTATACATTAATAATAGTGTGATGTAATTTCATCCTTGCCTAATAGGTTGATAATAGTAATCGAAACTCATAAATAACGAATTAGTTCACCTGTTTCTTCTTCATTGAATTAACGCCTTTGCACTCGCAGGCCCTTTCGATTGTACCATCATCGACCTTATTTCTATTTATAGATTAAAAAAATTGAGTCACGATCTGATTATCGGTATCCTCTTCACTCTGCATACTATTGAAGTATCATACTTGCTAAACATGAATACCGCATACAAAGTACAAGGTAGTGCAAAGTGAAATACTACATTTGAATTGATAAAAGGGTTGTAAATGCGCTTACCTTGAGATTTTTATGATGCAAATGAGCTTGAGACTTGATGAATAGGTGTATCAAAACCGCGTGAAGTAGGTTTATAATCTTTCAATGCTGCTTTATATTCGTATGAATAGGATCCGAATCTCTCGGTACCCTTGAGTCTAAAGTCTCATTCCTATACATTTAGTTGTTTTTATGTTGTCCCTATCTAGATAGCTAGTCCATCTAAATGTAAGCAGAGTATATTGTAAATATAAAAACAAGTTTTAGAGTAGTTAAGATCTCATTGAAACTTTGTTGTCTCATCCCATCGGTTGTACAACTACCTCGAGCACTAATAGCTTTTCCCATGTTTAAATATGCAAAGCAGGTTTCTATTTTAGTCAACAGACGCATTAATAAGGGTCTCTTGTCGAGATGCCCATCATTCGTGAGGCTGTTTAGGAAGTAGCGTTTAAGTAGTAGCTGAAAGAATTTTCGTTTGTCAAATTGACGTCTTAATTATTCCGTAACGAAAATAGTTTGTTTTACAAAAAATCCGACATTTTAAAAAACTAAATCGTTCACTAAAATTGAAACAGAGGCATTAGTGCATTAGTTAGAAGGATATATATATATATATTAGACTTGAATTTTTGTTGGCTATGTACCTTGTTGTCCGTTATGCATAACATAAACTGAAAGTTTCTTTCCAGTTGCACTTAATTTTTGTGACTTGTGCTTAGAGACCTTCAGTGGAAAATATTTCAAAACTTTTTTGACATCTTCCTGGCCATTAATCTATCAAACATAATCTGATAGGTTGATTCCCGTAGATTGCCTTAGACTTTATTCCCCATAGACAGAGCTATTCAGGAAACCTGAGCCATGCAGAGGCTGAAGGCACTAAAGGCGATACAAACAAGTTTCTTTTCTCACAAGGGAGTTGGTTTTAACTCTTTTTGCTTACCTTTCTTCTCAAAAGTATCTCCCATAATTCACTCCAACCAGACCAAAGGAAACATAACTCATTCAAAATTTTGAGAGAAAAACATCTCCAACTTTCTCTCCGCAACTTATAAGACTTTCATGATAATACGTGATAATAAGGCTCTATTTTAAAGGAAAAATGCATGAAACTAATCAAGATTCTACTAATAACTATACTATTATTTTAAGTAGGTTCTACTTCTTTCAATTGCGTCATCATTATTATTAACGTTCATTTTGAGGTTTAAATATCAACCTTAATCAGCTCAGAAGCAATTTAAAAAAAGTAAACAATCGACTGAGACTTTATATTTTACCTGGGAGTAGAAGTTTATTAGAGTAATATCATGTCCAAGATTGAATAGTAAGGCTGTAATTGAATCCTTTCGATAAACGGAACACCCAAAGAGCCACCGTGGTCGACGGTAAGGTTAGTTTAGAAAAGTTGGGATTGAGTTTGGTTTGGGTTATCCAAATTACCTCTTGCGCCAGATGTTCCGTGTGATGAGGCAGGCAACGAAGGTCATGTCAACATAAAAGAACATTTGTAATTCACCTAAAACATTGGGTTGGATCGAACAATTTTGCATACAAGAAACTTGTAATTTGCATGCATCTAAGAAATAAGGATGGTAAATTGAGTTCTAGAGGATATGCTGACAAAACGCAACAAATGAGATCCTCACACTGACAAGACTAGAGTTGCAATATGTTTGAGAGGTTTCTTTCATCTAAAGTTGAGAACATAGGCAATAAATTCACTTTTCAACAAGATCTCTGCACGCAATCTAATAAGAATCGAATGATTAGATGTACAAGAAAGGGTTGAAATTGAAGAAGGGAAAAAGACCACACATCGATTTTATCGATATGATTAGTTTGAAACGAATGTACTACTACTGTACTGTCGAAGCAGAGTTAAATGGTTCTGGGATCAATGCCGTGAATTGTGTTTGTTGTTAAGACGTAGAAGTCAGTTTTAAGGTAATTAAGTTTTACCTCGATTCGAAGAAGAGCAGTAGCATGTTTAATCTTACAAGCAGATCTCCATTAAATAAATGAAGGTTTTTTAAATAAAAATTTATGCATTCAATCTTCGATCGGCCGTTTCTGCTCTATTTTAAATGAAAATGCGCTTATAATTTTAATTTTGAACGAAACATTTCATTTCCTTTAAATACACTTTAAAGTACATCCGATCCCAATCACAAGAAATCCCAAGTTGCATGAAATCAGTTACCACATGAGTTAAGAATACAGCTTATGAAGAATAAATTAAAAAGGATCACATAACATAACATTGAGGCTGGGAAAATTTCGAAACTCGGAGGAGTTTCTTTTACCGTACCGTACGACACTCCAGCATCACCATCGCGAGGCTTCCGATTTTGCCAAGAGTGGCATTAAATAAAGTAAACCATATGGTAGGACTAGAACTAGACAGAGAAAAGTTAAAGTAAATCTAATGAATATTTAAAGAAATCCCTAGTCTGTAAAGTCAAAGTTAGGTTATGAAATGGATTCAATGAATTTTTTATGCAGTTTGTTTATTTTTCAGTTTTTAAAGCAAACCCGATATTTTTATGCTGGTTGGAGGTCGACCAGAAACCCATGTTTTAATATTTAAAACTTTAAAAGCAAAAGTAACGTTCGAATTTATGAAACTATACACAGCTGAATAAAATATCAGTTAAACCATCATAAAAATTAACCATTATGACGATATCCATGCCTAGTGAGTGAGTCTACACTGTTTTTTATATTGTTAGCCTCAACAGAGTTTAATAGTTGTCCTATTTTTTCTGGTCACAAGACTAAGAGAAAGAAGTCATTTCGTTTTTATTTTCAATTTTTTTACTACTGACTTTTGCAACCATAAAACTTCTACAATCGGTCCCAAACGCTATTAAACCGTTCTTTTCTTATGATTATTCAAGGAAGCTTTAAAAAAGGAACATAGTTTGATGTACTGTTTGCCAAGATAAAATCTTGAATAAAGAGTAATTGCGTGCAGAGGAAGTATTACATGCTCAACCGTATATTGATTACGTGCGGTTTTACAACAAGAGAAGGGAAATGGAAAAAAAAGCTGTAAATCATCTCAATACCTGTATGTACTTCACCGTTTACATTTGATTTTTCACCTCTACTACTGAACCATTATTGATCTGCTAGACATTTAAATCTTTCTTTTAAAAAGTTGTAGGTTTGTGTAGCAATGAAAACGACGGGAAAGTTCTAGTAATTGCATTTGTAAATTGTAATACTACACTGAACTGGCACTGGATCACGATAAAATACAATAATTGTTTGGAAAAAGAAAGTAATGAAGAAGTTTCTCTGATTGCAAGTTATAATAGCTGGGTAAAAATATTCTTTATCACATGGAAAAACACGACCGATAACAAAACTTCAGTAGTAATACAGGCAATCTTTTATGTTTTCTTCTTCATGAGTTTAGTTTTACAAGCGAAAAAGGAAGGTAATTAAGTATTGATTTTGCATTCTCCAGTTTATCGGGTTTCTTTTATTTTCCTTTTCTGTAAAAAAACAACTATTACTACAAATGAATTGCTACAATTATTTCTATTAGAAAAGTTTTTGTTTCTCGCAACTAAAGTTATTTCCATCTATAATGTAAGCAAATTGTCTTTTTATCCTTGCTAAAGTGTACAAAGCTTTGCTAGTACATGATTGCAATCGCCTATCTTTTTCACCTTTCACCTATAGGGTAAAATAAAATCGACAAAAAGAACAATCACATGCAAAAATGACGATGATTGGCCATTAAAGGTAACAATAGTTTGTTGGAAAGTGAGAAAATTACTACGTTTTGAAACTTAAGAAAGTGTTCTTCAATTGTATATTCCTTCTTGGGTTTTTCTAGCCATCAAACATTAAAAGGCTGAAAATAGGGATAGAAATAAGTTGCCCATGCCTGAACCGACTTTAAAGAGAAGTTTTATCCATTGTGCATTGGAACATGTGCTAAATCTTTCTTTTGACTAGTCCTCCATGGTTTTTCGGGGACAAGCCTCCCTTTGAACATTTTCTTACCCACTTTAATTTGCATACATGTTCTTAGCTTAGTATCTTGATATTTAAAGCTGACGATGAACAAACGCCTTGAGCCAATAATTTAATCCTTATTTCTTGATCTTGCAGTCTTCCATCTAAATACTTAGCTTACTGCTCCGCATCCATGTCTTACTCTTTCTTGAACAAGGTGGAGACGGCTTTTACTAAGTTTTGATCTTTTACTGGAGAAAAGAACCCAGCAACGCAACGGCTATACCTCTCTTGTAGATATGTGTAATACATGACATTTTATTTCGTGTTATAGAAATTCATGCAAGAGAATGATGAAGACTCGTCTTTCCTTTGCTCTTTTTCTGGTTTTTGGCCAAAGCAAGACCTGAGGGGATGTGAAAATTAAAATGTGAACTCATTCGAAAATTTAATTTTCCATCCAATCCAAATTACATCCTCTGTTCTGGCTAAAAACACAACTCTACTTGTTTTACACTGTGTAAAATGAGGGCATAAGAGTAGATGTAAGATCTCTGGACGACGAGGCTTTGAGTTGTTGTTAATTATTACAGAACCTGCAAGACCAATCTCCCTTGGGCTTTAAAGAGTAGGTAAAGCAAATGTTGGTATTTTACTATTCCGGGCTAACCTTACTCAGGTTGGCAATGCCTAACAAGGCAGAAGAAGTATTTTTTTAAAGAAAACATAAAGCGACAGGTCTGACCTGAGGAAGATATTCTAGATTAAAGTAGAAGATACTCGTCTTGACAGTTGGTGTAGATGAACTAGCTTAGAGCTAAAAGAAACTATTTTACATACGACTTGTTTGTAAATAGTAAAGTGTACTTAAATGGCTTAAAACAGCTTTTAAACTGTTGGCCGAAAGTCCCTTGTTTTAAGTTTAGTCACCTAAAAATCTGTTAACAGAAAAAATTAAATCACATTCACATGTGAATTTCACGAGAGAAGCCTGTAAGGGTGGAAAAATCTATAAAATGGCGTACACTGAATTCGTGGGATCTCATCCGCGATTCCTGTTAAACCAAATGACATCTTAGGAAACTGACTTAACAGTTCTTGACATTCCATGAGCCACCGATCTGAAAGTCATTCTATTCTGTGTAGAGAAATCAGTCTCCATGAAATGTTTTGTACACACTTATTCTTTTTCCTTCTTCGGAAGTCATTTTTAGACGCTCTGGTGATCTCTGAAAAACTATCATAGGTGAATGTAATTAAAAGTGTACTTGGCAGTAATTATTGTGTCAATGACTTGCCGTGATTTAGCATCTTGAGGTATTAAATCCGTAAAAATGTATGTACTATAATTTAAGTCATTAAAGCGATTACATTATACTAAGGTATAATTAGTGACATAGCCAGAGCCCCAAATGCCCCTTATGATGAGAGGTTGTAGAAAATGCATCAAAACTGTTTTTTTAAAGACATCCTGATTACTTTTTAGACACAGATTCTTCACATATTCATAGCTTATTATGAGTTTGTACTTAAATGAGGAAGGAAACTGAGGTTTCGAGAACCGTACGAAAAATAGTTAGGTAGGTAATCACATTCACAATCACAGTCAGGAAACACTAATCTGAGGCAAGCCTGGTATTATTATCCTTACTTCAAGGATAGGCGAAGAGATAGTTTATTGCTAACATTCTAAACATTGTATTAAAATATCGTTTTCCGAATTAGAAGTTGTAGTACATAATAGCAGTGTTTGTTAATGAAGATCCTCTAAATTTGTGTATGCGGTTGTATTAATGACAGCGGAAAACAAGGCATTTATTCTCACGATAAATAATTGCTGCTATATTTTGGCATCATATTACTGTAAATTATGCATTGCTACCCACTTTTCATACAACTTTGTGACGGGCTATCACCCCATCCTAAATGCAATCCCTTATTTTAATTACTCTGATTGTGATTACTATTCACTTGTAAGCTTACTTGTCCGACCCAATCTTGCCATTTATGTACGATAGCGATTCAGTAAACAAAAGAATTAAAAACATTTTATCATGAACTTCTTTCAAATTTAAAATACGATTTAAAAGTAAAATTGTGTATTAAAATATATATTTTAATCAGTAGCTTTTATACTCAATCAAATTATAGCAATAAATAACACACTTACATTAGAATGTTTTTAAACATCATTTACAATCTTTAAAAAGGTTTCTAATGAAATTAAATAGAGCATTTCTTTGCAACAATAATTTATGCTTCAATCGGTTTTTGAAGTTATAATAATACTATTTGCTATTGAGCTATCGCAGTCATTTTTGAGCTTTGTATTTACAAATAAATCTGTGAAGTAGGTACAGTACTATTTCATCAAACAAACACTAACCCGTATTCCAGCCACTCCAAACCAGACGATTACTTTTAGTGGTCTTTTGACCATTTGTTGCACTTAATTTGTAAACCCAAATTTACTATAAGTGTACAGGAGCAAATATTAGTAAATTGATAAAATACCAGACTACCAGTTCTCTTCCTAAATTAATTCATGTCAAATATATGCATACCGTCTTGTCTACTGTCTAGTCTAGCCGGTAAAAATGTGATCTCGTAATTCAGATCATGGTTCGATCGTGTTTATTTTACTGCGGTTAAAGATATGTAATGTCTGTGACTTCATTTCTGTCTGTTGCAAAAAAGGCCAAAGGGTTGATGACTTTATACATGATATGATTGTGCAATGCAATGCAGTTTGTCATAAAACTACTTTATCTTGAATTTTTTATTTGTTGGCAATTATCGTGGATCGGGACGTGCTTTAGGAACCAGTAATATTATCTCTCGAGTTTCAATACTGTCATCGCAAGATAATGTGGAGCCAGACATATTACACGGGTAATCAGTTGCTGTGACGGAATTGCAGACTTTCAATGCTCAGAACTTAGAGAACTTAATCGTCAAATATTTTATCACGTACTGGTACTCCGGCTCTATAGTGGACCTTATCATTTTCCATGCTGTAAAACGATGAACTAATATTTAATATTAGGTCATCAACAGAAACAAAGATTACAACATGCCCAATCTGAAAGCAAACCTAACGGAACCGGAACAGTAAAGATAGGATTTTTTCTCAAATAAAAAATATGGAGAAAAAATACTCAAGTTGAGATAGGTGGAGTCATCCCTGGTTGGTTTCCATAAGGCCCAATCCCTTTCCCAAAGTTTCTACCTTTTCTTGTCACAACTGAAGTATCATCATCTTCCTTCATTTTATACGTAGAAGCAGTCAGGAGTACCCTTACAAAAAAAATGGATAAAAAATAAACTCTTTGCACGCAATCTTTCTCCCCTGAACGCATAAGCACGCACTGGATCATATCATGAGGGAAAAAAGTTGGAAGGAAATATCATGCTCATTAAATTGTATCTTTTAATAATAAACAGTATGTTTCCTTTTTATTCTGCTTTACGACCCATGACCTGACCGGACCATTCCTGACCAAGAGTCAATAAATATAAATCCCATTGTAATCCAAATCTAGGAGAAGAGTTGTCTATTATTGCACACACATAAGTGAATAGACGGGAAATGAGTATTTAAAATCAAACTGGACCTGCGACACTTACTTATACGCTGCTAGCAATAGGATTTCTATAAAAAAAACAAGGGGCTCTAAAAACTCAACCCTGTAACTAAACATAAGTAAATAATTACAGTGATCCTTCCCTACCGGTAGTTATATCGTGTAATTAAACCTGACTCTAACGCACTTTAATCCCAACCCCAACTGACCATGGAATAAAACGCTTCAGGGCCCACACGACTAAATACCTTAATTAAATGAGAGATAATGGATATCATAATATCTTGTTGTTTGGCACTTCATATTTTTAGCATTCCGTTTGGTGTTACTTAAACTTAAATTCCAATAGCGTAAATGGAATAGTATTATGTATTCTTCAGAAACGGAATAATTTAGGGATTTGCTTGCAGTTGCAGTGAGCAGTTGGAGGTGAACTTAATTAATGAATTAGCCCTTCCAAGTCGTATAAAATACCCTAGATCAATTCCAGCGTTATGTATGTAATAGAATGAAAATGGCTGAGAACTCCATATAGGATTCATAACGATCATCATCCTGAAATTTGATTTCTCTTACTCTAGCATGGCTAGCCATATATGTGCTTTGCCTTGGTTGCGCTGTTCGGATTCATGATTTTGGTTGGTGTTCAAAAAGGAAGGGGTTTAATTATAGGACAACACGCAAACTTTTCCCGTTGTCCTTTTCATAGAATATACATTTTGTTCAGTGAAGTTTATAGAGGCATTAGTTATTAGTAGTAGCTGTTGTCGTAAGTAATGAAATGAAATGAATATGCAACTAAAATGGTAAAGAAATGTAGTAAAACAGCGATAATAATGATGATGACTATCATGGGAAAAAGAAACTAATCTGAGTTGCCCAACTTCCATTCTCTGTGCTTTTTCGCTTTTTTCGCCTCTAAAGAAAGGATAATTAATTTTCATTTTTATGAGAGATTCGCATGTAATATTATAATGCAAGTAGAGAAACTTTTCTAGCTGCTTTAATTATTTATATGTTGAGTAACCTTTGAACTGTATGTGTAGCCTAATGTATGAAGCTGGGACAAGAAGAAATATTATTACTATATGCGTGCCAAGGCTCTATTATTAGACTAATGGAAGGCAACGATTGAATTGAATTAGAAAATAATTATTTTCAATTAAATTTTACAGCAGCATGGTGCCTTGATTGGAGGCCCGAATGCCCTTTCCTGTCCTGTTTGTCACAAAATGTTCCTCGGGGGAGAGGCACTGATGGAGCACATGAAGTACACTCATAAGGATCCCAACGCTTCTGGTGTGGCGAGTAAGGCTCAAATTACCTTTAGTTAGACTGATTGCATTGCGATTAGTGAGAGCTTGTTGGAAATACATTAAATTAAGAACATAATCATATTGTAGCTAAGAGGAGGACTGCAAATCATCCGTGTCCTATATGTGGAAAGCATTATGTCAATGAAGGCAGCTTGAGAAAACATTTGACCTGTCATCCTGAAACGGCTCAGTTGTCATCTTCGTTGAGAATGTGGCCCTGTTCCGTTTGCCAAGCTGTTTTTACTCATGAGAATGGTAAGGTTTATCATGTTTTATTATTATGCAGCATAGGATTTCGAAATATAACTGTATGCTAAAAAATCTCTAGGGTTGCTAACACATATGGAGCAAATGAGGATGGATCCTAAGCATCAATTCGCAGCGCAATATGTTCTTAGTAGGGCTGCAGCCGAGCGTCGTGAAAGGGATATGCTAGCTGCTGCTGCTATTTCAGCCATGGCTCAAGTTGGTGGTCATCCTTTCAGTGGAAGTTCTCAAGTAAGTTTCAAAATTTCAGAAAGTAAAAAACCCAAAATCTTGGAGTGTTTCAGACTACATGAGCATCTAATGAAAAATTTCATTGCATTTTAAAGGGCCAAGGGTTACAACATGGATCTCTAGGACCCCTTCTGCCAATGCCACCCTCTCCATCCGGTTCCGAATCCTCCGGTCGACTAAGTTCTCCTTTGGACACAAACTCCGCAATGTCTCACTCTGGTGTTGTCCATTCTCGCATGTCCATGTCCAGTCCAGTGAGCAACGGTCCACTTGAGCTTACTCGCGGTCATCCTAACGGCAATAACAATAATAACAACTCCGAAAGCCGAAATAAAGACTACGGCTCTTCCTTAAGTGGGCACAACACTTCCGGAGATAATAGTATGGGTGGTCGGGATGAACAATCTCATCATCATCCCTCCCACCTATCCCACCCTGGACACCATGGCTTGGGGTCAGGTCACCACAACCTCCTCTCAGGAGACAATGGGATGCTTCAATCCAACAACAAACAGTTGCAAGATGCAATGAAAATGGCAGCAATGCTCGGTCAAGGTTCTCACAATGGTCCAAACGGAGGACAGAATGACATTAGAAACTTGATTCACCACCACGCTCAAGCTCAAGCTCACGCACAAGCTGATATGATGACTGCGGAAAGCATGAGAATGCAAGCGGAAGCGCTTCTCCGAACTCAAGCGGCCGAAGCGTTGAGAATCGCTGTAGAAAATCATAACTCTACGAATAACAATAACAATAATAGTGCGAAAGGGAACAATAACTCCAATGGAGCCAGTCCACTTGGACTCAATGGGACTTCCAATGGACCAAGTAATGGAGAGAATTTAGTGAATAACCATATGAATGCAATGATTTCTCAACACCAGCAGCAGATATCTGGACACCACCAATCATCTGGGGGGCATAATCCGGGGATGGCAAATGGACACGGACATCATCGCATGGTGGATCATCACCACCGCATGGACAATGGTCAAGGAGCTAATTTGTCACATTCCAACACTCATCATTTGCACCACCCCCACTCGGCTCTTAATCATCACTCTCATCATCAACTTAATTCACTTTTGAGCCAGCAACAATCCGACTTGTCCGAAGCACTGATGAGACTTGACGCTCGCTCCCTTGGATTCCCGTTGCCTGCTCATAACTCTTAAAATTTAAATGTAAAACTAGTTTGATCGATAAAGTAACTAAATTACTACTCACTACTACTATTGATACTATATTTGAATACAGTTAGAGGACCGTAGTTGAGACAGTAAGTAAGCAGTAACCAGTAACAAAAAACTATTTTCTCTGATATAACTCTCCTACTACTACAACTACACTAATAAAATGGTTATTATCGCTGTTGCCAACTATAATATTTAGCAACCCATCCAGTAATACTCCAAGTCATGATTTTCTTTTAAAAAAACGAGAAAAATTGTACCAGAAGTAGCAATGTTGTGAATTACCATACTTAACTTTAATGTGTAAATGGCTGAGTTTTATATTGTTAAAGAATGCTTGTGATCATTCCAGTATACTACAAACATTGGTTATTCTCAGCTATTTACATGGCTGTCGTTCTTACTCAGCATGTCAGCATGTTATTTTGTGTATAAAATGTACCAATAGGTCGATGTCAGAAAGACGACTTTATTCTGTTGTATGGTCTAATTGTGTAGGTACAACTGTATGTGTGTGTAATGTCCTAATCCTTACAATTAATTAAGGATGAAGATTGTATTTGAAAGTCGGTTAGAGAAGGGACGAGGAAATGCCACAACTGTACTGGTTGTTTGGTACTATCTATAACGCACGGTTCAAGAGACTCATGTTTAAATCTGTTTATGAATGTGAAGCTAAACTTAAACTAACTTTTACTATTGTTGTAAACTTGTCACTTATCGTGATTGTTGAATTTTAATGTCGTCTTCACTGCTGGTATTTAAAGGTGGTGACGATATTATTGTACAGTTATTAGGATTTAGCTGTATGGGTTTCCTATGGAATTTTAACTTCCATATAATTTAGCTTTAGTTGCAGCAGCATAATTCTACCCAATTTTTAATCACAGAAATGCTAACAAGGTTGTATATCACATTAAGTTAGACAAGTAATCATCATATTATCCAAAAATAGTTAATTAATTAATTAATCAATCATTATTGAAATAGTAATTGTTTGTCAACGGTTCTATTCTACTACTTATTCGAAAACGTGATGTTTATACATAATTATGGAAAATGGAATAGGTGTGTAAAACAGGTTTGGTTTAGTTAGTTACTTTAAGTAGATAATAATTAGATAGATAGCTTTAGAAACTCGTCGCGAAACGTGTAAATAGGCAATACCAAGAGATGCAAGGTTTGGTTGTGTTTATGATTTACTCTCGCAACTAAAATTAATCACGATTTATAAGAAAAAGAGAAGACGTTAGGAAAAACACCCGGATTAATTTCCATTCTATCAGTTTACTTTACTATTTTTATTTACCTAAATAACTGCTCATCACTTACATTGATTGTGCGCAAACTTAATGCATGATGAAAAAAGGATTACCAGTTTCATGCGTTCATAGTAGCTGATTTATAATATTGCATGCTGTCAGACTGCTATTTAATAATAAGATCAGAAGTGTTAAATCTGAGAGGAAAGAGAGAAATGTGTCAGTTGAAAATAGAAAGTGTACTATTCTGTTTAATCCTATGATTTAAATGAAACTGGAGAGGTGCGTTGATCTATATAATGGTGATGATACCCAAAAACTATACACCGATGAAATAATGTCGATATGGGAAAAAAGGAAGACTTAACTGCTTGGATTGTTTTTTAAATAATAGTTGGACCGGTTATTGTTAGATTTATATTTAGAAAGAATTAAAGGCAAGACAGGAAGGATGATGTGAATTGTTTCACAGACATGGATTTGTTCTCAATTTCAGTGTGATCTTAGTTTTAATGATTTTCATAATATTAACATACAGCAGCATAAACTTCAGCATAAGCCAGCTAAACTTTTAAGAAACTTTTGTTCACTCCACACACGCACACAAGTACCTATAATAATATTTAGTACTATTATGTGTTAGTATTTACTGTACTCTACTACAATTATTGCTTTAGTTCTCTCGTATGCAGTTTAACTGTTACATATCATCAGTTATTTCATGAAGCACACCTTTCTCTGAGCTATCTGCTTTGTTTTGTTAAAGTACATAATTTTTATTTATCGAGCTTTTATGGGCAGACAAGACGTATAATAAAAGTTAATTTACTTGTTATTTTGGTATTTGGTTAGAATGATCTCGGCAAAAATAAGTTTTCTCTGAAATTTTGTATCAATGTGATTTATCAGTTATATTATTTTAGTTTTTTTGTCAAATGTAAAGGAGAGCACGTATCCTAAAACCTACTTTGCATATTGCATTTGAACAAACTAGATTCACTTTTCTATTTTCTGGCTGGACTCCTTTACTTGGTATTAAAGAAAAACGTATAGGAGGACTATGGAAGTCTAGTCTTGACATGTTGTTGCTAATTTGAAAACGTAGGTTTATTATAAAAGATAAGCGAAAGCTTGTCCGATCAACTTAGAGGGAACGCATTTCTGAGGTTGTAGTTATCCTTATTTTATTTTATTATTACACCCATCTAATATTGTAGCTAATTCTATTCAGTTGAAGTAAGCTGAGACATTTATCCAAGTTAACATCATATTAATCGCTTTCAAACGGTAATACACAGGAGGGATTTAATATCTTATGCATTTCCATTGTTATTTTAGTGTCCGATGGAGGACCTCTGGCTTGAGGAAGTCTGTGAATGTGCGTAATAAAATATGTTTCGCAGGTTAATCTAATTAGAATCGCTAAAAGAATTAGATATTATAGAAAAGAATGATGATTCAGCAAAGTAAAGCAGTTTGACATTATGAAAAATAAAATAAAAAGTGGATGGATTGTGATTTTAAAAGGTTTACCTAAAACATTTATAGGAATAACACCTACTGTACTGTACTGTACATGTTACTTTATTCAATAAATTCAATATGTACTCTTAATTTATCCTTAGGTTTAGTAATAAATAATTATGAAAGGTATTGAATAAATTTATACATCCATGGCCAATTGCCCATGCAATTAAATATAAATCTTGTGAATAATAAGGTTCTAATCGTTCGGCCAAAAACTTATTAATTACCTTTGAAAATTCAAAGTCTTATTTGTAAAATAGTAGCAGATTTGAATAAATTTAAACAGACTTTTACTGCAAAAGTGACTAAAAAGTATTCATTGTCTAATCTAATTTAGCTTATAAGAGAACGTAATCGGTGATATATGTCATTAATTCTTCTGTGTAAGTAGTTATAAACTATTCGATTAAGCAACACTACTAAAACATATTAAACTTAGCGTTTATTATTGGACAAGAAAGTTGAATAGACGGCAAGATAAGAAGAAATCCACGGAACGCTGGTTTTAAGAAAAATCCGTTGTAAAAGTAAATCGTGACAATGTTTAGCATAATCATCAATATACGGTTCTGTATTAAATTTTGTTGTTGTGAACATTAAAAAGTAACAGTGTGTTAATAAGTTAATCCGTGTTGAGTTTGATTTACTCTTAGCGTAATATAAATTAGCTAGCAATGTGAGGTGACTAAATAAATAAGTTACATTTCTCACAACTGATGTGAGGAATTCAATCTTGTTGGATATTGATTCAAGATATGCTATAAATAAAGATACAACTACAATTATAATGAGTAATTCTATCATATGATGGCTGAAATAATAAAAAGTGTAAAAGAGAGATCTACTTAGTTAGCACTCATTTTTTACTGCATATAAACCAACCCAACCACATTAATTAAAGCTACTGATACTTCATACTGATTATATTTTGGGACCTTAAATAGGAAAGTATCTCGTATAATTACAGATTTAGTGCAAAACCTGACATTCTGTACGTTATTGTTTGAAAAAAAATTAAAATCTGAAACAAAATTAGCACAGAATTGTCATAAATCAAAGCACATGTTCCGATTACCGTCTTTAAACTAACGGTTTTGTTACATAATTAAATTTATGAAGTCCTAGGAATATTATACACTCTACCACCGTTCCGAAGAACCGTTAACTTAAATATGCAATTTTTGAACTTAGATTCCTTCAAAAAATGGCATGTATAGTCCGAAATTCAAGCGTTTTTTAAGCGTTTCAAAGCGTTTCAAAGCTTTTTAAAGCATTTTACACTCCCTAAAATTAAAATATGCACTCAGCATCATTTTATTCCTTCAACTTTTAGGGAATGAACGTTACAACAAAGGATAAATTGTAGAGGGGCATATGGCAAATCCGACCAACTTCACGAGGGAATTTTAGACAAATTTATACTCAGAATAAAAAAAACAATTATTATGGAATTTGTCAACTAAAAGTTCTTTAGAAACGCCCAAAAACCCCCATTTTATTGATGTTTTGCTGACGAAACTAAAACTGCAGCTAGCCGGTCAAGGTTAAAGCTCAAATTTTGAGGGTATTTATTTACTAAGAAAACCGGACAACTAAAATAAATCCGATTTCCAATTCTAGATATGGCAATGGCACTATGTTTTCCAAGTGAGTTTTAAGCTTTTATCATAATAAGAATGAGGGATTATTTCGGGAGAGGGATTATTTCGGGAAATACGGTAATGATGTGTTTATTTTTACAGAGAACATGAACGCAGCTGGAAGTCTGTTAAGCACTCGACTATCTGCCGCATGTACGGTTATTGTTCCTCAAATGGGATTAAAAAATTACGTCCTTCCTCCAAGTTATAGCAGTAAGTTTTTTTGTTCATAAATTAAAAGTACTTTTAAAACTGGAATGGAAGTATCAATGAATTTATTTGGTTTTTTTTAAAATGTGTAGACGTTGAGTATCCCGAAAGAAACAAACTAAGATTTATGGAAAAGACACCCCAATTTCCTTCCGGTATGCGACCACCTAAAATGATGAAAAATTTAAGATTTATGAGAGGTCCTGAACCAATTCACAATGACTTGATTCATCAACAATATGGGATTGTTGTAAGTGGAAGGATAATTATATCTTTATTTTATTGATTTCCATTTTTGGCTATGAAAAACCGTTTTAAACCAAACTTTATGTTTTTCCGCAGGCCCTTATGCCAGGTAGACTACGTTCAGGACACTTTGAAATGATGAGAATGACCGTCGGCAGGCGTATTGATACTAGTAGGATGTTCGCAATTTGGAGAGTTGATCCACCTTGGCAGCCAATAACAAAAAAGGTGCGGACGCTTATTTCTTCGATGGCTTTATTAAATACAAATTATTTCTAAGATATCGTTCTTAAAATACATAACTATTTTCCACTAGGGTCAAGGAAAGCGAATGGGAGGTGGAAAGGGAGCAATTGACCACTACGTAACTCCAATTAAGCACGGCAGAATAATAATTGAAGTCGGAGGTCACTGCGAATTCTCAGAGGTTCTTCCATTCTTGAAAGAAGTTGCTGGCAAGCTCCCATTCACTGCTAAGCCAGTTAGTCATAAAATGCTGCAAGAAATTAAAGAAAAAGAATTAGAGCTGGAGAAAAACAACATAAATCCATATACTATGGAATACATTATTAAAAACAATATGGGAGAGTCCCACCTCTGGATATCGCCTTATGATAGGAAGTGGTTTGGAAAGCACATCTAGATTTTATAACTAACTAATTCACTGTGTAGTGTAAAGAGTTAATTAATAGTAGCTCTACATTTATCAATTACTTAAGATTATTAACTACAAACACTTTTTAAGAGTGCGAAATAAATAAGTACGAAATAATATTATCTTATCATTCGATTTCTGATAAGTATGTGGCTGTGATTTCCTCTTCAGTGATCTTATCTTTGAACCTGTTCGAATTCAACACACGACGGATCAATTTGTCAAATTATTCCTGGCAGCATCTTATCTGTTAACGGAATTATTTCCGAAATCAAACAGGGGCACCCTCAATATTTTGCATAGACGAAATTGCGTAGACTATTGTAAAAAAATAGAGCGAAATACAATTTCATGAAACGATATGTGAAAAGTTGAAGTTGTTTGTAAACTTAAAAACTTTTTAAGCCTAAAATTGCATAAAATCCCTTAAAAGTTACTCTCCAATTTTGTTAAAATTTTCAAGAATTATAAAACTGAGAGCTTTAATCCTTAAATCGTATAACTGTTTGTAATTTACCAATTTATATATTTATGGCTTTTACGTATTTTCTGACAAAGTTTTAAAATTGGTAAATTTAATGTCTAGAATTTTTTAAAAAATTGTGTAGGTATTGAGTGACTTTATAATAATTTCTACTTAAACTAAACAAACTAAATTGAACTGGAATAATGGATTACGACTCGACGGACCGTCTGGAAGGGTCGTCAGGAGAGGAAGTTGGAGGACTCGTGATTAAGAAAAAGTCCCAAGTGGACCATGAATTTAAGCGACCGGACCTTCCCAAAAAGTCTTTATTAGGTTTGGACAAGCTTGCTGGTAAGATACGCAATAGTTTTACCGTATTTCCAGAAATTACTCCCCCCTAGGTAACCCCCCCCCCTGGAAAAACCCCCCTATCCTTTCAGTGTTAAAAATTAGAAGTCGCCCTATCTTACTCTTGTTAAAAGTTTTCCCAATTTTTGCTTCGAAATAATAACTCCCAGGATAGGAAGGGAGTAATTCCCGGAAATACGTTACCTTAAATTCTTAAATTGGAACAGTAGATAATTAACTTTAATGTAATGGTTTGTTGTTTATTATTTAGAACTCAAAAGGCTAGAAAAGGAAACAGAGGCCCTGAAAGCGGACACGAGGAAAGCGCAACTGACACCTCAAAGAAACAGCGAGTCCTTCGCCCAGAAGAATTATTCATTTGATGAGCGTAAAAGACAATACAGAGATCAGGGGGACGACACACCCTCCCACGGAGGGGGTGTGAATCCCGATGCCAAGTTAGCTATCAATGACCGAAACCACAAGACTCGCCGAGTGGATTATTCTTCGGCAAAGAATAGAGAAGGCAGAAATTATGATGATCAGAGGGAGCGAGGGTTTTATAGAGATCGAAACAGGCCAGTTTACGGGGACAGACATAAACCTCCACAGCGGTACTTTGATAATGACCGAGATAGAGCGCCGAGACAGGATGATAGAAATAGGGATGACCGGACTCCAAGATCGGATCGAGATCGAGACTGGAATAGAAATAGGAACGAGCCCGGTTCAGAAAGAAGTCACAGAAGCGGTCATAGTGAAAGGTATTCCTCTAGACGAGGAGGCGACAGCGTTAGATTTAGGGATGAGCCTCTGACGCCGGCATTTAGTGAGGCGAATACTCCTGGAAGGAACGCTTGGGATGATGACGATAGTGGAGTTTTTAGCAAGAGGTCATCCCAATGGGATTATCCTACTCCGTTAACTGCGGGCGGAGGCCGTAAAGATGATGAAACTCCTATGCCAACTCCTGCACACAAGTTCAATCCGTGGGTTAAGCAGCCGGGTAGTTCTAGGATAATGGAGACCCCATGGTTTGTCAAGAATAAAGATGGGGAGGAGGAGGAAGGGGATGAAAATCGTGTACAGGTCGATAGGGATGAGTGGGAAGATGAGCAGAAGAGGTTGGATAGAGAATGGTACTCCATTGATGAAGGATATGACGAAGTTCACAACCCGTTTGCGGGCATATCGGAAGATTATACAAAAAAGAAGGAAGAGCAAATCGCACAAAAGAAAAGTCAACGAATGTCTGCCCAACAGAGGCAGATTCATAGGGATAATGAATTATGGGAGAAAAATCGAATGTTAACGTCCGGAGTGGTCATTCGGGTCGAAGATGATGAAGAAGACGATGGAGAGGCTGAAGCTCGAGTCCATTTGTTGGTTCATCATATTATACCTCCATTTTTGGACGGTAGAATTGTTTTTACGAAACAATTTGAGCCTGTAGTACCTGTTCGGGTAAGGGCTTACTTGATGAATTAACAAAAATCTAAAAGAAAATCTAATCTAATCTAGAATCTAAAAGATGCTTTGGTATATTTAGGATCCAACTTCAGATATGGCATTGATTTCTCGAAAGGGGTCTGCTTTAGTTAGGACTTTCCGAGAACAAAAGGAGAGGAAGAAGGCACAAAAGAAACATTGGGAACTGGCTGGAACAAAACTAGGAAATATTCTAGGGATGGAAAAGACGGAAGAAAAGGTACATAACTGAAGTTGTTTGGAATACATATTTGTTCGGAAATACGTCATATTTATTAATTTCAGGATGAGAATGTAAATGAGGAAGGAGAAACAGACTACAAAAAAGGCCAGCGCTTTGCTGAGCATATGAAAGACACTGGCGCTGCTAGCAGTCATTTTGCTAGGAATAAATCCATTCTTCAACAAAGACAGTTCCTTCCAGCATTTGCTGTCAGAGAGCAGGTATAAAAAGATTGAAGTTTTGCTAATTAAATTTGTCAATCCATATGCACGTAAACTTAACCAAGCCTGTTTTGCTATTTGGTAGCTCCTTACTGTGATACGAGACAACAATGTAATCATCATAGTTGGTGAAACTGGAAGTGGTAAAACGACTCAGCTCACTCAGTATCTTCACGAAGATGGTAAGTTTTGAGTGGTTTTGTTAATATGGCAAAAGAAATGTTCCATGGCTCATGAAACATTATGACTTTTAATGACTACGGTTAATTTAGGGTACTCAAAAAATGGAATGATTGGATGTACTCAACCTCGTCGAGTGGCTGCAATGTCCGTCGCTAAGCGAGTTTCAGATGAAATGGGAACAGACTTAGGACAAGAAATTGGTTATGCCATCAGATTTGAAGACTGTACCAGTGAGGTTAGTTTCGTCATCTGACTCTCAGTTTTATTGGAAGTGGATCTAAATTTAAATATTAACCCCTGTTGCCATCTCATGTTAACAACTACAGAATACCTAGTTAAAATTCAGCATCCTCTCTAAAAATTATGTTGCGTGTCAACTTCCAAGTCACCATACGTTCAAAGCAGATAATAATAAGCTGCTGTATTGTTATTACTAACAAACTGGTTCGATCTGAAATTTCACGTGCGCTAATGCTGACACTTTCTTTACGTTTATGATATTGATCATGTTTGAATGAATCTGATGAGTATGAATATTATCATTGCAGAAAACGATCATCAAGTATATGACGGATGGTATCCTACTTCGAGAATCATTGAGGGAGCCAGATTTAGACAACTACAGTGCTGTTATCATGGACGAGGCTCATGAACGTTCACTTAATACAGATGTCTTATTTGGATTATTGAGAGAGGTAAGGCAACCATTTTTCATTTTCATAATTACATGTGCGATCAAGTGTAGGATTATTATTATATATCTATTGAAATTGGGTTTCCTCGGTCGTCGTCGTCCAGCATTAATAACATGATTCTGTAGTCCCTAACCTACAAAACCGCAGCTATTTGTAACTTGACTTGAATTGTGCATGGGCATGACTATTGACTAAGTTTGTAACTATTAAAAAAGTAGCATCAAGTCATCAGTCGGTGCTATGTCAATGAAATGTTTGAGGTTTATGGTTTTATTACACGTAATAACTTGAAACATTGGACATCCATGTCATTCATGAATTACTATATTACTGACGCAGGGATTACAAATTACAACGCAACAGCAGTAAATTAAACACGGTATTTTTTATTACATTGGAATATTTAGTAAAGGAATATCATTTGTATTGTATATAACGTTACAAATAGTATAGTTTGGTCCCCACATCGTATTGTTCCGAGAATCAGAACCGTCTATCTTTTAAAATTATGGATGAACTTGACATTTCAGAAAAGGCATCGGCCTGCGATGGCGATAAGGAACCTTATCGGCTGGCTCAGCTTTTATCTGGAATTTTCTTGCTGTTGCTACAGCTTTAATTACCTTTTACCTTATAAGCTAATTTGCTTGCTATAATTTTTGTTTAAATGCACAACTACCTATCGTATAGGTTATCTTATTTTACCTATGTTTATATAACATCAACATCAATCCAAGTTTGCCGTTTCGTAAGACTTATACTCGTTTCGGTACGGTTAATTAGTAGAACAGTAAGGGTTTCTGGTTTCTTATCTTGGTCATTAGGAAATTATTACGGCGGAGATATATAGGAAAACGACAAATTGAAGCACTCTTTATCAAGCGGAGTTGCGTTTTACATCAAAAGGTTCCTTATGACTATTATTTTTAAATAACTAATGTTTCTCTCAGTTACTGATCGCACCAGACAGGCTTCCAGGATTTGAATAACTACTGGAGTTACTTGCGTTACTCCTCAGGTCGTCGCAATAATCTTCAGAAGACCATCGTATGAAATCTGAACAAGTCTGCCACTTTAGGGATGTTGAAGAGTGAGCCTGAAAAAAAAACGGTTTCGTCAATTTTTTCAAATAGAATTACCATCGTTCTGTTTTACTAAAACCGTTTTCGAGTTACGGTTTATGCCAGCTGAGCTGTATTTTAGAGAGCTAACGCTACATGTTGATTAGTCTTGGCCAATTTCATGCATTTCAAAAAAAATTATGTCATATGCAATTTATTCAAGGTAGAGTAGGTTGAATCAAAATTAAAATAGAATGGGTTAGGAAGTAATTTTGCAGTTATTTTGCATGAATGGACACAATACGCAACAAGTCTTAATAGTGTTAAAATTCAAGATCAAAATAAAAAACGTTGAAATGTATGCAAGCTTTCCGCTGTGCTTGAACTTACCATAAAGGCATTCTGCAAAACATCAGCCTTAGGGATTAGACGTGTATTCCCGTAAAGATTGGCACCGTTATTGGTGTTGTTCACTCTGATACGACAGTCCGGCTGCCAAAACTCTTCCAAGCTGAACTGTCCCACCTGACCTCGATTTTTCGAGGAATGAATCAGATGATAAACCATAATTTCATCTGGAACTGGCTTAGCTATTTAATAAAACAAAAAAAGACAATCAACAACTTCGGCTTAGTCACTACAGTTGGGGTTTATTACTTGCGCAATCAGATTAAAAGATATATTGTAGTTCGATTATTTTTTTAATTGATCTGCATTTTAGACTTAAGTATCAGAGTCCAATGAATAAAATCTGTGGGTTGCGTTGTGAGGTTTCTTTCACTCCCACGCGATGAGTTTACAGAGATTACATCAGATCAGAACTACTGCTGGTATACTAAATACTACTTATAGCTATAATCGATTACACGAAGAATATGCGTCTTCGTGCGATTCTTCCATTTTATCCTGAACTTTTCTATAGATGTGTTTCATCCATAAGAATCTTATGATAAGCTGGTTCGTTTAAGAAAAACAGCATTAAAAAAGATGATTGTTTAGTGTTTATTTTTACCAAAATAGATGAAATTAAACAAATAAATATCGTTCACTTTCCTCACATACCTACCTGTATCTTAAAACTGCATTTCATAATGTGCAAATGTGCATTTGGTATCTACTTGAGTTCATAAAATGTAGAGTATACTGACTACAAGTTCTTAAAATAACCATGCATTTAAGATTTTACTGAAAGTAGTCTATAAACTGCAATGCTTGCTATGCCATGTACTTTACTTTATGTGCTAAACTGCACTGAAGTCTATCTTACTCTAGATATTCTGTATTACGCTTGACAAAAACTTAACTTTCTTCCTATTTGCCCTGTATACTAAAAAATGCATGTTGTAGTCATTCGTGCTGGTATAAAAATTGTGAATCTACCTGCCGTGTAACATTTTGATTCTAAATTGTATTCTTTCTGTCTTTTATTGAGACAAGAATTGCTGTAGAAGTGATATAACAAAACTATGACACGGACAAGGAGGTGCACCAAAAGTTAAAATGCAATATTTTCTATACTGCTCTGCTCTTCGTCTTCGCTGTTGGTAATTGTTTCAAGGCAACTGTAATGATGATTAAAACATGTGTGTTAAGCATTCTTTTTCCGTTTCAATTCCAGATTCCAGATAATTTTTTATAGCTAATCGGCTAAGGGAAATACTACTGTTGATATGTGAGGAAAGGGTCAGGATTAATAAATTAGAGATCACCTTCACCATCCACCGTCATTGATTGTTAGAAGTTTACGATGCTAGTGACGTATTGGAATTGAGAAAAAGAAGTAACATTTCCTACTAACTTAAGTGTGTGAGGATAATGTGTGTCAGTGATAGTCAATGCCCAGCCTTAGTCAGTGGTGACTGGGGAATTACGCTGCTTTGTTTGCGTTTTTAGCTAGCGAAATGAATCAAAGATTCATAGTACTGTTGCATGAGTCATATTGTAATATGTAGTGAGTGGTAATGCATAAATGCAAGGCAAATAGGCAAAGGTACATTTTGGCTTAGGTGAAAACAAACCAACTTGTATAGGTAGTTAAGCTTGTGCATTAATGCAGTTTTAATATTTAAATTTAAAAAATTAACTTCAATGTAACATTGTTGTAGCCAATTTTCAACGAAACAACGTTCTTGAAATGGAAGTAATTGAGCTGTGCAAAAATCCGTTTTAAGGACGCCTATAAATAAATAAGTGGAACCAGTTTTGACATTTACATTACATTGTTTGATAACAAAAAAATGCTTCAGATTTTTGACTAGTCTGAAATTAGCTCATCTACCAAATAGCTGTTCAGAGTTATCTTGTTAAACATTCTGTCATTTTTATGTGATTGATATGTTTTTACAACATAAAATGCATGTCGGATTCTTTGAAAAACAAGATTTGACAATAGATAAATCCGTTTGATTTGCTCCTTGATTGACAAACAGGCCATAACAATCCAAAAGCAACAAAAAAAAATGCGGCGTTTTACCCATTATTAGTACTTTAGTAAGGGGTGAAGGCAATTAAAGTTTATTTGATTATCTTGTGTCAAAACAAGATAAGACGGTAGTAAATGGCCTGAGGAAGTCTGTATATTTTTTCATTGAATTGGTTGGGATTAAATTTTAATTACTAAACCTAAAGCTCTACCGTGACTAGGACCGAGACACATACACAAGTATAAGTAGGTATTTCTATGAATAAACTGATGTCAATGAGACTTTGACTGATAGGTCCGTTGAGCAACGGGAATTGCCAATTGCGGCGTGCAAATCGATTGCAAAATTAAGCGTAATTATGTCCACGTCCGAAAAGATACGTCGATTGGAAAATTAATAGTAAAATTGAAATGACTTATCCTTGGGCAATGTAAAGTTTAACCATTTGTTTGAGTAAACTTAATCAGGGCTGATTCAGATTAGATTATTTGGAGCTTGTTTAAAGTTATTTGCCCAAATAGCAGACTTATGATTACAAACAATGATCTTTGCCTCGGTTATGCAATTGCCTCGCGGTGTGTGTAAACCTTCACCTTCTGTAAACCTTGTCGTGCACCTACATAACCTAGCATAACGCAAGCTACATAGTCAGTGGTTCCCACCCGACGCGCAATTAAATGAGATTGCTTCTATCATGCCTGGCAGTAATGAAACATGAAAGTAACTTTATGAAAAAGCGTTTCAAAAATGACAGTGGAAGTAAAACTTACGAGGTTTGGTCTTAGACTTTGGACTGACAGGAGGCTGAGGCTTCCTGATGGCAATGCCCCAGTGGGAGCATTTCGTCGACCTCAATTCCACAATGTCCCCACTACGGATAATCTGGTTGAAAACTTTGAAACTATCAGCGTCAAACCATTCGGAAACCTTATCAAAGGAAGTGGTCTTTCTGTCCTTCATCTTGATCTCGTCCTTATCTTGGAATGTACGGATTTGGAATTGAAACGAGGTTACCCTCCTGCTTTACTGAAGTAGATAGATACGGAATGTAACAGATTTGAATTTGAATCTCAACTTGATTGCCAATCACCATCAACTCGATTCCTTCAATCTATTAAAAAAAACGTATTCAAAACTCCTGAAATTAATCCAATCTATTGAGTATCGGATCCTAAGCAAATACTTATCGTTCCGTACGCTATACTTACATGGACTATTTTTGTACCCCTTGGAAATCAGCTCCTGAGAATGGAAGAAGTGTAGGATTTGGCTGGGAATGCCAAATTGAAGGCTTGTTGAATGGAGGTTGGCTCAAGTGAAACTGTCCTTTGGGTCTGTTCCCCCACACTGTTTTTGTCCTAATCTTGCTCAAAAATTATCTCGACAGGAGGCTTTAGCATTAGTTAGAGGAGCTCAGTTAGTAGAAACTGCTTTGCAGAAGTCTTTCTATAGAGTCTCATCCACAAGCTGGCTGTTCACTGCCTTTTATTCTGAGTCGTGAAGTTGTGTGCGGTTTGGTTCTTTCATTCCTGTAGTAGTAACTCGTAACAGTAGTCTCTTCTACTTTCAGTTCTGTTAAATAAAGTACATGAAGGGATTGCATTACAACAGGCTTTAATAATGTGTTGAAGTCTCAAGTGCCATTTCTGCCACACCGTTTGCTATGAACCAATACTAACTAGTTTAGTTAATACGATTGCTTGAAATCCTTGCTAAGAGGCTGGTTAGTTTCGTCTCCTGTCCCGTCTCAATCCTTAATCTAACTTGATTTTGTAGTGCGACTATAACTAACCCGTGGCGTAGTGAGCGAATGTGATGCCAAAGCTATAAACCTTTGTCATACAAGCTGCCATTTAGCGACTTTAACTTTTTCTATAAAATTCATGCCATTATTTTCATTCATTCAGAGTTGAGTTTTTAATAGAATAGACGACAAGAAATCAAGGTTGAGAGGGTTGAAGGATGCAACTTAAACTCTTCTAAGCTCTGTTCTGGCTGAGATTATTTCTTCTCCAGGGTGAAACTCCCAATGAGACCATGCTAAGGTTCAAAAGTCGTTGAGAAAGATGGACGGATAAATCCGATTACGAAAGGTATTTGAATGACGACTAGACGCCTCACAATTCTCTGGAATTCTTGCTAGATTAAGATAATGCTTTTTTTTAAGGGGTAGCTAGTTTTGTTTCTTAGAACTGTGTTGGTCAGTACAACGAGGAGAGAGAGAGGTTAGAAGAGATTAAAAGGCTGTCCTATCACAATGTGTTTTTAGGGTTAGAAAGCAAATATTATTAACTTTTTCTTAGTAGCAGTGTAGCACTTACGATCGTTAAAGTTCATGGCAATGGCTGGCATGCGTGCATTTGAGATTAATGGCAAAACTAGATTGAACTGCATTTCTTATTGTGAGTTTAAAGAGGTTCATCTTCATATAATGATTATGCACTAACAAAAGGACCGATTGTAGAGTGATGAGATGAGATATGACGACTAGGATCGTATTTTATTTGAGCTTTTGGTTGTCCATATGCTTGCATGGATTCATCTGTGCGTTGTGTGCTTTCGCTTTATATTTATTTTATTATTTAAAGAGAATCGCCATTTGCGTAGTTCAACTACTGTTGTGGTTTTCTAACTAGAAAAAACGTACACAGCTTAAGAACTTTTTTTCGATCAATTTGTATGATCAATTTCGATCATATGTGCGGATCGTAACAGTTTTTATGTCATTGATTGTTATTGTGGCAGCGTGAATGTACTAGGAGTAAGAAAGTAAGATCATGTTATGGAAGTCGAGTTAGGAGTTTCAGTTTAGCTTCGAAACTCGAGCATTAATACACTTAGAAATTAAATAATGATATTGAATTAATTTTAAACATGTAAATCCTATCTTTATAACAAAATATGGTGCTATTATTAATTTTATATTTTCTTGAGATGATTGAATAACGATTTATAATTAGCTTAGTTCATGATAAACCTGTTTATGACTGACAGCGTGGAACAGAACTGCTGAAGGAGAATGGTGGCAGATCTGTAACATGTTGTGAATGTGATGCAGGATGCAGCATGATAATCCTGCGTATCTTTAGCTATCAGGCTAAATGATAATTGGGGATTAGCCGGTGTGTGTGGGTCGGGGGTTGACGTGGTTAATTTTTCGGCTGACACTGTTTATGTTCATGGGGAATTAAAGTCTACATTTTTTGTATGCTAATGCTAGATAGCTGCTGTTGCTATTTGTGATTTTATGTTCCGAACATTTAATGCGTTAGTAATAGGAATAGACAATTGGTCTTGAATGGCGATCTTTACATTCGCTCATCTTCCAGTGTTTATTTAAATGGTTAAATCGTACCGTTTGGTTTACTTCGCACTATATGTTTCTGAAGAAGGATTGCAATCTGATTAAAAATGCTAGATGATTTTTATTCTGTCGTTCCAGATAAATATTGCAGAATAATTTAATGTTTTCCAGTTAGTACACTTGCATAATAAATAAATAATATTGACAGTAATTTAGTGTCATGAAATAAACAACAATGAAGCTTAAAACTTCAACCTCTTCTATTTTTGACCGTGTGTTCCTTCCTCCTTGCCGAATGTTTTTGCAAAACAACAACATAAACCTTCATTTTCCTTCAAAAAATTATCACTTACTCGTTCATTTACATGCTGAAGCATTACAGAACAGAAACCGAAAAATTACCCAAATAAGTGGATTTTAATTCATAACGATGTATTGTCTACAACTTGGCTGCGAATTTCAAGTATGTATTGTGATGTGTCGATGTGTGCTTTATTCAGCGGTGTGCTGACGTTGCTTATTTCTTCTGTAAACTTTCTTGTAATGCTTGTTTCCAAGCCATACTATGGTCTTTCTATTTGCTTTGTCATTATTAGTAGAGATTGCTTAAAAAGTAATTATTTGGCATATCTCAGATTTATAAATGACTTTCTCTGCATACGTTAGATGTAAACGAATTTCTTAAATGAAGACCTTAAAAGGAAGATATTTTTGGAAAACAGAAACAAATGATTTTTAGAGGGGTCGCTGTTATGATGTTCACTCTATCACTCTTGCTGCTAAGCTCATACCTGTCCTACTATCCGATCTGACCTTAATGCAGACCTCAAAATCCATTGCATATCCAATAATCCAATAGCAATTACACATCGCATTGAAACCACCGGCTTTTCCTTAACATCCATTTGCTGAACTACAGCTAAGGGCTATTAAACTGAGAATGAGCTAGTATTTCAAATTGAAAGTTACATTACATCACGAGTTGGAGTCTGGAGTATTTGTCCAAGACTACGCCGTGGCCGTATCGTAGATGCCCTGCAGTACATGAATGGTTAATGTTTGCACTGCACTGTAATGTGCTGACTGTGACTCGTAAAAGCAATAAAATGGACAGGTCAGCTTTAACCACGGTATCTAATTCCAGTAAAACAATGCTGTACAAAAGCCATTGTAGATTTTAGGAAATATGCACTCACGTGGATTGCTACTCAATCAAATTCAATTAAAGGCAATACATTTTGTAGCTTTGGGTTCTATTGCATATAATGTCATTCAGCATCTCAATTGGTACATATGTAGTCTATTTTACTCTATTTAATCATGCAATGATAGGATGGTTATTGATCTTTGCTTATTCTCTATTCATTTTTAACTAAAAAATCAGGTCGATCATGATTGTTCTTACTTTCCTACTGGCTAAACCGAGCATTAATCTTCTATTTTATATATACTTCATATGCAATTATATGCAGTCACCGATAAATACAATTCTTGCTTAAATTAGAATGTTATTTACAGATAGTCGCCCGAAGACATGACCTGAAACTTATCGTAACGTCTGCAACAATGGACGCCTACAAGTTCGCCATGTTTTTTGGAAACGTCCCAGTCTTCAACATACCCGGCCGAACCTTCCCTGTGGATGTACTTTTCAGCAAAAACACAGTAGAAGACTACGTGGACGCTGCTGTTAAACAAGCGCTTCAAATTCATCTGCAGCCGAATCAAGGTAAAATAAAGTTAATCTCTCTAAACTCTTCAGATATTATTGTTTGCACTTGAATTAATCGGCAATAAATACTCTCCTGACCCTCTGAACTCATCAGAACTGACTCAAGTCAAGTGCTAAATTGCGGTCATTTTGTTGATGCAAGGATTAGTCGATTTAGCTTATTAGATGAGAACTTAAGCGCATATAAAATACAATTTTTAAATGAAGCTGCAAGGGAACTTCATGGCCATGAAGAAAATAAATGATGCTGATTAAGTTGGCTGATTAGTTCAGATTGAGTTTAAAACATCCCCACTCACCAGAATTATAACTGCTCTCTGGAGTTTAGAGTTTGGCTTGTTTCTTCTGCTATTTTTGGGCAGCCCAGCAGATATCGTATGACCTCTGACACATTTTGACAGACTGGGATTAAATTATTATTACACTCGCATTATTCTAAATCTGGGATGTAATGTGTGAATGCAGATGATATAAAAAAACTGCGGAGATTTGTTTTGGTACAATTTATTGTAGCTGTTGTTTTAGTCAACTTTATCTTATTAGTGGATGACCTTTTACTTTATCATTGAATATAATTGATGCAGATACGTTGTAGCCTCCAAATACGATCAAGACATGTATTGTTATTGTGCTCTAAAAACATAGCCTAATTCCGGATTTTGAGGCTACGACGTTTTCATTTTTTCATCCCTAGAATAATTTTGCAGCTTTTTAAATGTTGCCTGTTTATTAGTTTCTGAAGCATAATGAAATTTAAATTTGCTTTTAGGGGACATCCTTATCTTCATGCCTGGACAAGAGGACATCGAAGTAACGTGCGAAGTTCTTGCAGAAAGACTAGACCAGCTTGATGAGGCTCCTCCACTTGCGATTCTTCCTATTTACTCCCAGCTACCTTCAGATTTGCAAGCGAAGATATTTCAGAAAGCACCGGATGGCATTAGAAAGTGTGTCGTGGCCACCAATATTGCAGAAACTTCGTTAACAGGTACGAGTGACGAAACTCTTTTAAAGTATGACATGAAAAGCACCGAACAGCGGAAAATCCTTTGGATTACGTGAAATTATCTGTACTGAGATTAATTCCGATTAGGTGATTAATTTGTGGGAATATGTTATCTTTGAGGTTGCTGAAAAGTATGAGTTTGTTTGAGTTTGTTTGAGTATTCAGTTAATGTTTAGTAATTTTATAAATGAGACCGGCGATAAAATTTAGGTAATGGTACTTCATGAGGGAGTATAGTAATATAATGGCTTTATTTTTTAGTACCAGATTCGTAAAAATGATATCCAAATACAAACAAAACAGCTATATATAGCTTTAATTTTTTCTCAATGCATTTTAGTGGATGGAATCATGTTCGTCATTGACTCGGGATACTGTAAGTTGAAAGTTTATAACCCTCGAATTGGTATGGACGCACTTCAAATCTACCCTATTAGCCAAGCCAACGCAAATCAAAGATCTGGCAGGGCAGGACGTACTGGACCAGGGTCATGCTTTAGGTAATCACATAAATAGAACTCTAAAGTCACATCATAAATTTTAGACTTTACAATGTGCCAGAGATTACGGTACTTTTATTATGATGGCGGCATGCAACTAATAAAATACACCAACTATTAAATATAAGATGATTGATGCTAATTTATGATAAATGTTTTATGGAACTACGTTTTTAGGCTGTATACTGAAAGGCAATACAAGGAGGATCTTCTTATTACTACTATTCCGGAAATCCAAAGGACCAATTTATCAAATGTTGTACTGTTACTAAAGTCTCTTGGAGTTCAGGACCTTCTACAGTTTCATTTTATGGATCCCCCACCCCAAGTGAGATGCCGTCATGATTTGTAAACTCTTCGCTAGGAGTGTACAAGCAGAAACTTAGTGAATGCTTTTTTGTTTGCAGGAAAATATGCTAAATTCTATGTATCAATTATGGACATTGGGAGCATTAGATAACACTGGTAGACTTACGGATCTCGGAAGAGCTATGGTTGAATTTCCTCTGGATCCTGCCCTTTCAAAAATGTTAATCGCATCCGTAGAAATGGGCTGCTCGGCCGATATTTTAATTATAGTATCCATGTTATCTGTACCAGCCTTATTCTACAGGCCAAAGGGTAGGGAAGAAGATGCTGACGGGGTTAGGGAAAAGTTTCAAATCCCAGAATCCGACCATCTGACGTACCTGCATGTTTATAACCAATGGAAAACGAATGCGTAAGATATCTAATATGCAAAAACTTGGTATGAAAACTTTTGCGAGTAGCTAAATAAGTGACACAATAGAAACGATTAACTTGAAACTTCCAGATATTCAGGACAATGGTGTAATGAGCATTTCATCCATTTAAAAGCAATGAGAAAGGTCAGAGAAGTACGGAGTCAACTTAAGGACATCATGGAGTCTCAGAAAATGGCGATAGTATCCTCGGGGACAGATTGGGATGTAATAAGAAAATGTATCTGTTCAGCTTATTTCCATCAAGCTGCTAGATTGAAGGGTATTGGAGAATACGTTAATCTGAGAACTGGAATGCCCTGCCATTTGCATCCAACCTCCGCTCTTTTTGGGATGGGATATACTCCAGATTATGTCGTTTACCATGAACTCGTCATGACCCATAAGGTTAGTTTGGGTGCTGTGCAGTAAATTAATTATGCAGGATAAGAAATGCTGTTAATTAAATGTATTTAATCTCGCCTTTGTGAGCAATCTAAGTTAATGGAATTGTGAATCCTAATTAGTGGAAAGTTTATGGTGGAGATTATGTCCATCTCCAAATTAGACGGTAAACCTTTTAAGTCAAACCTAGATAGAAAGTATTTCGTAAATCTTTTCGCCAATTACTTCGACGTATCAAGTCTCTCGTAGATACTTAAACCAGTTTTGAGTGTTGAATAAGATTCATAAATAGGGATTATTCAGAAAATTAAACAATGGATTATGATTTATTTTAGGAGTACATGCAGTGCGTAACATCCGTAGATGGACACTGGTTAGCAGAACTAGGACCTATGTTCTTCTCAGTAAAAGAAACGGCTCGAACTCGAATGGATAAAAAGCGAGAGACGATCGAGCACATCAGAGACATGGATGCCGAAATGCAGCAAGCTGTCGAGGAAATGAAGCGTGACAAAGCAGACCAACTTGTCGAGGAGCAGACGAAGTCAAAAAAATATGATATTGTTACTCCAGGTCGACTCGAACCAAACACACCTAGAAGACTTCCATCAAGATTTGGACTGTGATCCTATTATTTTTATATGAAATATCTATTATAGTTGCCCTATTCTTATTAAAATAAAAGCAGAAATAAAAATGTTCATAACACTTCATTTGACGCTAAATAAAACGATTTCCATTTTTTAAAGACTTGTGCATAAACGTCACACCAACGGTACGCTGTAATATTATATTAAAGGATGGTCATTTTCATTAATTTCTTATTCTATACTTCAAATCAAAGAACAATTGGCTAGAATCGCGTGCCAATAAAGGGCCCATGAGAATATTTGTTCATTTGTGGTCTTAATAAAAAAACGTTCAACCATAAAAGCCACAGCCCAAGTTTATGCATAGGTACAGTATTGTTTTAAATCTTTGAGTTAACAATGCTACTGAATGTTCTCATGGGAGATGGTTGTTGTTACAGAAATTGAAATGACTCGAGTCAACTTTATTGCCTGTGAGATTCTTCTTGAGCAATGCCTATTCCGATGGGGAGTTGATAACTGCCTAACAAGGTTGAAATTAGGTTGAAAGTTTGTTTGTAAAGGTTAATTCTCAACTGTGGGAGGTTGTCCGAGTCTTTATTTGCCTTACTCGAATTGGTATATGGTTTCTAAAGTTAGAAGCTTATCTGTGGTTTGATGCGTAAAATGAAAATAAACAACGGAGCGATAATAATAATCAATTCATCTAACTTGTAACTTGCCCTGCACTATGCTACCACGTACAAACGATTGACTGTCACAATCCTCATCGCAAAATGTTAGAATATTCCCAATCTCAAGAGAAGCTATAGTTTACCTTTCATCTGCTTGCATAATCATCTTCATGTAAAGGGTAACTTTATTTATTGGTTGCAACAGTTGACATTTAATTTTATGTAAGAATCTTTCACATCAAACAAAATTCAATACAAGTCGAAGTCAGTCCCCACAACGGCAAGGATACTACGCCCATTGCTAATTGATATACAAATAGATTATGAAGTTCATACGTTAAGTTCAAAGCTTATGCAATTTTGTTTGGAACATAACTGCTTTTTAAGACTAATGAACACGATTTAAAAGGATGCCATGGGAATCCTACCCGAGCCAGGCTATTATAGTATTTGTAATGGATGTAGATGAATCTACTGATTTTGACCCTATAGAGGCATCTGATAAGGACAAATAAGAGAGGATAAGAGACTCTCATCCTACATGCATAATTGGTTGTAAACTTAACAACGTGCTGAAAGAATCGTTTGATAATTTAATCAGCAGAATAGAGTAAATCACAAGGAATAAACATTCTTGCTCGCCGATTTAAAGGAGATTAAATTATATAATCGAGAGTATGAGTATGATACGATGAAATTAAATGGTTTGATTTCTACAAAAAATTGGCACATTTTGCTAAAGACGTTGCCTAAAAGATTGCGGATCAACTACAAATCAAAATAACATTTTATTTCCTTGATACACATTTTTCAGATAGCGAGACGAATTTGATGCACAAAAATTACTATTTTCAATGATTTATCTTTTAGACCGCATAGTTCTCGTAATTTTAATCGAGTGTCCAATAATTCTTCCGAAGAGGAAGAACACCTTTAATGTAATGTAATACTACTTACAATATAGTAATTGACTCCTATGAATAAAACTGGGTGGAATAGCAGCATTTTCACGAAAAAGTGACTCTCATAATAATTTTGAAACATTCTCAGAAAAGGCCATTAATTTACTCTTTCTACTAATTATTAAGTTGTATCCTATCTTCAATTCTAGTTTAATCTATCGTGCTAAAGTAGAGCTGCCGGATGATGAAAATGTACGGCTTAAAAAAAATGTTTACCTATGTCTATCCACCTTTAGTACCGTAACGTGAGCAATAAAATAACGATGTCCTACCGAAAGTGACAGCTAGCTTCCCACAGTTACCAAATTGAATAGAAGAGGTCAGTTTAAGTTTATGCTGTAGAATTATAGTTTACAAAGCTTTTGACTTGGTTAACTTAACACTGAATGTTATTTTTATGTACCTATACTGACTTAAAAAGCATTTCTTTTCATATTCTTAATATTTACTTTCCTCTTGAAGTAAACACAAATATAGTTGGATCTAGCTTTTTGCATTAAAAATAAGTAACCAAAATAAAAATACAACTCTGAAAGCAAAGGTTGTCCATCGTATGCGTACCTAGAGAGGTTTGGACTTTGGACTAGCATTTATTCCATTGCATTGCATTGCACTGACAACCCTTTGTAATATATTCTTAAGCCCCAGCAAAATATTCCCGTATAGGAATGAATTGGGTAACAATATTGGTTTTACGGTTTCTTTAAAACCATAAATATAGATGCTTTGCGTATGTTTGGAAGCTAAACACTGACGTTAGACACTATTTGTTTCATATTCTATCAAATCAATTTCTCCTTATGTCACTTAACATTAAATTGTTTAATTTCTTTTTATAATAACTGCAAAACTGTCCCCAGAAATGGTTCTTGTAAAGTATCACATAATTCTAGATTCACTGGATTATTATTGAAGCAAATGCAATAAATCCTTTCATATAGCATATCCTTCCTGCAAGACTACGGTTATTAATTTGGAGATTATAATCCATAAAGATTGATGATCATCATAATTGGAAGAAATCTTCTAAATGAAGTCAATTTTCTCTGGCACACGACCCCATCAAGGCTGATTAATGATGAACTCAACAACTTATTAGCATATGAATTATGAACTACCCTACGTTAACATAGTTAAACCAGAGATTTAAATACTGTCTTCTAATAGAAATGCTTGAAGATAGTGCTACTAAGAGTTGCTCACAATGCTAAACGACTTACAGTAATACAGGTAAACTATTTAACTATGTTAGCAGTATTAGCAGTAGTTGAATTGGATTACGTGTGAGGAAAGTCATTTAATATTTGCCATTTATGACAACAGAACATCCGCCCTATAAAAGGCTTCTTTCCCATAGCCATTGCAAGTAGTCTCACTTTCGATTTTACTGAAGACTGTGTGCATTGTGCTTTACTGTTAAAATAAAATATTTTTATGATTCAAGATAAAACGCATCAGTTATTCTAAGCGATTGTTGTAATATTGCATTATTGTGCAGTGTAACGACTTGTTACATCAAAACTCGGACAATTCATGTCCCCCTACTTCAGCTTTAGCATAAGTTGTCCTCGGATCTGGGTACATAATCAATGATACCCTTGGACCGTACTGGGAGGTTTTTTCAGCGGATCATTATCGCTTTGGAGTGAAAATTTATTACGTTCGAATTACTACGGATTTTATTAAATTTAGTGAATTTAAAGTTTAAGCCTCACCCAAAGGAGCAGGATGGGGGGCTCGAAATGTGCTACTGGATTGCTAGCACTGCTATTTCTTCTTCAAGGTAAGAACTTGGGGGTTTCATTGCATAGTTTAGTTGGTAAATTTTCTACCAACGAAGAAGGTTTCAAATCTCATAAAACGATTTTCCTCCCCTAATGCCCAATTTCCCATTTAATAGTAGAAGCATGTGAGGTAAAAACTTTCAAAAGCTGGTTGGTTATTTGATTTCCTTTGTTACTCGAATCAATTAGCATGCACCTACAACTGCATGGCAGAATCAACATTGTGTTTTTGTATGTCAGTAAAATAATGCCCAGTCATAATTTACAAATGATAATCTTGGTCGAGGCAAGGGAAGAAAAGTAGCAGAGGATGCGAAAATTTTATAAGTTTCCTTCATGCAGCCCATGCAATTCTATCTAGAAATGTTAAGCTGAGTTAGTTTAATGGCTTGGAAGAAGCAGATACAAATTCTATGATAATCTATGCAAAATCCACGGTTCAAGGATTCAATTGTGTTCTCGACATATTTTTGACAAAAGCATTAACCAACTTCACTTCAAATTCCTGCTTTTTGTTATTAATTTAACAAATTCAGTTTCTGGAATAACCGTTTTACAAAGCGCATTTGGTTTGACAATAAGTTGAGCAGAATATTTGCACTCAAGCTAAAATTTCAGGGATCGCTTTAATTTATACGTTCGCCAGCAAGAAAGCACAATGGCATTTACGACAGATGAAAGTGAAAGTAATGTAATAGTACTGGTAAAGTAACTAAAATAACGATCATCAAAGATGCATTAAGCAGGAAAAGGCTAGACGCGTGGGTTTTAATTTTTATCAAAAGTCGGGATTAAGTAAAATCCTGAGAATTTGTTGTACTGGATAATTTTCAATGTAATTTAGACCTAATTTAGTATTGTTTGCTTTCCTCCGTTATACATTTTTAAATCATAAAGCATAGTTTATATAGTTAAATGCAATATGTCAATAATATGTTAATGCTAATGTCAATGAATAGGATCCGATTATGTTTCTATTCATCCTGTAATAAAACATCAAATCTATACTTTTACTGAATACCCTAACCCACTTTCAATCGTCATTTTTAACACTATCGTTTACATTTTTCTCATCTGTTAATCTAACTTTTAAAAGTTTTTTGCTAACGATTCCTGTTGCTTTATCTTCTAACTCCTTTGCTATAAATCGTTACAAAAAACATACCCACCTCGTCGATAAAAAATGCCATTGTCACCTCGTCAGGAAATGCATAAGTGTTATGTAGAATTTTCTTTATTTCCAACTGTCAACTGACTATCTTCACGAGACTCTAGATAAGGCAGATAAATTACAAGACAAATAATTGCAATAATGGTGGCAGACGAATTCCATTATTTAGTAGAATTTATTATTAGCCAGTGAGTAAAACTAATCCAAAGAATTATAGTCAATGATTTTTTTATAGGAAAGATTTTATATGATTTTATAAGTTTTAGGCACGTCAATCATGAATTGATAATTTTACTATATTTCAGAATCTCATAGATTGATTCTTGAATCTGAAAAATAAAATACGCTACGTACAATTTTTAAACAAAATGTTTGGCAATGGCAAAAGTGTATTTAAGTTAATACACTACCTTGTGCATGCTAATCCAGTTTCCTTTCGCATGTTCATAATGTGTTTTCTACATTGCCAGATTCTAAAACATGCTCCATAAGGCTATATTTCGAAATATTACTTTTACCACCCAGTCATTATAGATAATATTCATATTTCCATTCATGTTCAGCACAAGCTACAAGGAAGTAATACTGCTGATTTAGTCAGAATGGATTTATGAATACAAAATAGAACCGTCTTCAGTAAATCGGCCTTCATTAATCCTTAAGAATTAAATCATTTTCTTGCCAAAGCTTAACATGATCTCCAAAAGGAACTTCACTGACCAAAACACAGGAAATGGATCAGATTTATGAGTGAAGCCATTGAGCATATTTTGATTAGTATCAGCAAAACAGAAGATGAGTCTAACTGAAAACTGAATGTCGTGACAATATTTAATGCAGGGCAAGTCATACACTGTCTAATAACTATGCATTACTCAATTCGCTATTATCCAACGGTCTCTTTCATTCATTTGATAGGCCAGGAATAACAAAAAACAAAAGCTGTCCAACATAGTAAGATAAGATACTTTAGCTGGTTTGTGGAGGGTAGCCTCTTGCAGATCAGGTCAGAGGTTACTTTTCCACGCCTAAGTTGTACAGACAGACGGTTCTGTCTCTAAAATGATTGTGTATGAATCCCAGAATATCTGCTAGGAATCTAAAACCTCTTCTCACGAGTCAACGATTTTCTACGAGAGGCTCAATGTTGTCAATCATTCCTTTTGAGAATTGAAATCGAGATGTAAATGAAACTAAAATTATGTATCTGTCAATTTCAGTGTAATACCTCCATAATTCTGTACTCTTTCGAAATTAGCTCATATTACATATTGCTCCTTATAAGTCTTCTAAACTATGGAAAAAATTAATTCATTATGTACCGACACCGTACAAATTAGAGCTTTGCCGATTTCACAGTTTCGCTTATAGTCTCTTGACCTTTCTATACCATTAATTTTAACCTGGTTTAGTTTTCGAATTTTAAAATGAATAAAAATAATGTTTAGAATCATTCGGAAAGTTAAACTATAATAAATGAAATGCTAACCATTCCTCTTGAAATTTTTTCAGTGTCACAAATTTCCTCAAAAAATGCAACAATCACCTCAAAAAGCACCACTACTAAATCAACTACGACAACTTCTACTACAACAAAGGCCCCAAAGCCAACCCCCCTCCCAACCACAGTCAGTAGCAATACAACAGAGAGCAATGGTACTGAAATCGAGTCATCTAAAAAGGACAAGCGTCAAGCGCAAAGGGGCTACACCGACATTCCTCCAGATGAACGGGGTTTTGGTGACCTGTCAAATACATCCCCTTCATCTCTCCAAAATTATGAGAGTGACCTAAGGGAAAACTTAAATGATCTCCGTAATAGTCTACCAGAATACTTACGCCAGTCTTCGGATGCTCTTTCGAGCAGAAGTTTGGATTTGGGGGACAGAGATCCGAAAAATAGCTTTTTCGCTGCTGAAAAACGCATTCTGGATTTAAATCCTCGAATTGGGGACAATTCGGCTGCGGCAGCGACCACGAGTAAGTAATTGAATGTAGTATTAATGCCATTGCTTAAGTTTTACCCGAATCAATCATCGGCATTAGTATCTGTTCTTAAGACTAAAACGCAGCTTTATCTTAATTCATCAGTCCCTAACTGAGTAAATAGACAAAACTCTACGTTTTATTAGTCTTTATTACACAGCAAATGATAATAGGCTGGTCACTATTGTTGAAGGCATTAGTGTCAACAACAGTTTTTATGAAACAAGATTGATTCACAGTATTACAACATAATCCCATGACTGGGATTTAGAATTTAGAATTCAGATTCAGCCCTTGCTAGCACGTTCAACATTAAACGTTCGACTTGGCATCCGTCGTACTCACGACTTACAAATATGCATCGTGTGAATAACACGGTCCTTTAACATACAAAAGTTCTAATTCTAATACGTTACGACAATGAGTAGCATATGCGTTAGCAAAGAGCTGTGTCAGGTCAGTAGGTATTAGAATTAACTATGAAAGAATCAAAAGTGTTTTATTTTTTTTAATGCAAGTAGCAGTATTTGCTCTCAAGTGTTGGGAACTTCAATATTATCATTATTATTGAGAGAATTTTGACTCTTCACTTTTTTAATAAGGCAGGATGGCTGTTTCCTTATCTAGTTGATCGTTTCTATGAGACCTTTTGTCTTTCTGCTCGACTTATTTCGCACAAACTTATTGTTTAAAGGTGCTCATCCTCGTATCGTATCGTAAGGCTATACTTTAGTAGTTGTAATAGAAGCCAGGCAGGGATGCGCTTTATTGAATGAATGTATGAAGAATAAAATACCTCTTAATCTGAAAAGACACAATGTTATATCATAAATTTAACAAGGCATAAAGAAGCTTTTCATTGAACGTTTAGATGTTCAAAAGCTGAAATACTTTCTAAGCTTGAGTCCTACCATTGTATCAATGCATAAAGGCTTTCGTTGCATTCTATAAGTATTGTGTGATAGTCTTATCGAGATATTATAATAAATTGCATTTCGATAAGTATCTACAAGGATTAGTCAACTTGGCGAATACATTATACATTGACAAAGAAATTGATGTCGTTCGCGGACAAACAAGAGAAAAAACGATAGGGATCTGGCCTAGTAACGCCTTTGTAGAAGGCTTTTTATATTTATGAAGCAAATCAAGTACATTTTTGCTATAATAAAATACATTTTCCAAAAAGAAGATTTTTGTTTGGATTTTTTTAAACTGTTTAGAGAATATTTGTTAAGTTACTAGCTTCAGGGATATAAACCGATGGATATGGTATTGTCCATTGTAAAACTGAAAAACTGTACAATAGTTAATAACGTAACTAACTTTCCACTGTCCTACTGTATGATGTATATTATGTTACCTGAAAAATAACAAGAAAATGATTCCGCATTTTATGAAAACTAAAAAAACCGTGAAGTACATCTTTACGATATTCGATGATGTGAATGTTTTAAAATTTTGGAGACAATGCTCGGTTAGGTTAATTCATGCATGCCTCACAATTATTAGTACCTAGGTTGGTTAACTTTAGATGTTTATCTTATTCATGAATGATAGTGGCTTTTGTCTTCTATGATAACTAGAGACTACAAAATTGAAATAAAACGATTGTTGATTAATAATTCAAAGTTGAAGAGAGACGAGATGATGGCGAAGATGAAGGGAAACCAATTCCTGGTGAAGCTGGAAGGGATTATCCAGTTTTCTCTAAAATTCCGAAGACCCCATTTTCCTGTAAGGACCATCAGTGGCCAGGTTATTATGCCGACGTGGGTGCACGATGTCAGGTAAATCTTATTAAGCAACCTACATTTCTTAACCTTACATAAAGCCTTTCCTTAAGAAGCTTCTCCTTTGTTCCTTTCTTAAAAAATATTAAAAAGCATCTTCATATATTGCTTAAAAGTAAATAACTCTTCGCACAATGCAAAGTTTTCACTAAAATTCCCTTTCACCAAAAAATTAAGCTTTTTCGAAAAATTTAAAATAAAATTTGATCTATAATATCCCAATGCATGAATTAGTTAAGGAAAACATTAATTGTGTAATGAGTACATCCTCACAAAATCGTATATATGATAACCGGATATTGCGTAAAGTAAAGTGATTCACCAATTAATGCATTTTATTCGACAGCAACACCAAGTCCCACTAGCATGCTTTAAAAGCTGACTGGTACTGAATGTATCAGTGCAGGTTATTAGAAGGAAGACTGCTTCCGGAAGAGCCTGAGACTCTTAAAGTGTAGGGAAGCCCAGCTCAAATTTCATTCTTCAGAAATAATATAATTTCTACTTCATTTCATAAATTAATATTTTATTGACATATTTTAATATTGAAATCAATATCCTCGTTCGATTCTAAAAAGGATTCAATTAGGAAGTTTTCATGAGTTTATATTTTAGCTTTGGTTTTACGCGGATTAAAAGAAATATGCAATTAGATCAATTAAAATGCAATCCAGTAATTAAGCGTGCAAAATTTGTTTTTTTTTGCTAAATTAAAATTTCAAATCATGTCTGCTTCTGACTAATAAATGCTTTTAATTTACGTTTAATAATTACAGGCTTTATAAAACTGTAGAAGATTCCATATCAAAGATGATTGATTAAAACGTGGTAACCCTTGAAATAAAAATGGCAATACATATTAATTAAGATATGTCGCAAATTTCTCAGGCAGAACATTACATTATTATTACTATTACTATTATGTATTAGATAGCATAAGCTGTGAAATATTTTCCCACGATAGCTCCCATAGGATAGTAGCAAAATGATGATTTGACTTTTCCATGTAATAAGTCAAGAAAGAGTTCATAAAGCCAAGTACCCTTTCATAAAATAGCAGTGGCTCCTTTAAATGCTGTTATAAGAAAGAATGCATGCACAACTACACAACCCACCTAATAAGTCTTCATTAAGTGGGGTTAGTTTGGGAATAATTCTAATATAGCCTACCCAACGCATACTTAGTTCAAGAAGTTTTAAAAATTACGAGTTGGTAAATGCAATATTTTACTTCAGAAATTTTCTACACACAGAAGAGGATTTCGTGTTCAGTCAATTGTTTAAAAAAACTCGACTCTTTCATACTAAAATTTGCACCCTTTTGTGTAAATGAAATAATGTATGACAATATTATGAATTGGATTTTAATTCGCGTTAGAAAAGTTCTTGCTATCTTGCCCAACCTTTTGCAGGGAATGTGTATCAATCTAAATTACACACTATGCTTTACTGAACTTCACTATTTTATTCATAATTATCGTATTTAATTTTATTACCCCGTAATAAATGTGAACCATCCTCAGTAGTTTACTGATGCAATCTGTCTTTGACATGATTTCTTCAGAAGTTTAATATTTACTTATGAGTTATGGTTTCGTTGTTATAACTAATGCCTTTGCAGTAAATTTCAAAGCACGTCTTGAACTCTTGCACATATGACCTGATTAAGATATCAAAAGGATTTTTATGAAGGATAGGATTGCCATTCCTTTAAGAAGTGCATTGTTTATACAGAACTAATTTGCCAAGTTCAATCCTTATCAATCTCTAATGTTAGTTAAAAAAGTATGAAAAAAGTTCCGAAAAGTATTAAAAGATATGTTGAATGTTTTCCTAGGTTTTTTGGATCTGCCAAAAAAACCGGATGGATGCTTTCTTATGTCCGAATGGAACTTTATTTAATCAGCAAGTATTCGTATGCGACTGGTGGTTTAACGTTGACTGCAGCGCATCTCCGGAATTCTATTCCCGAAATCAATACCTCTATGCAGGACGTGGAGTAGGTATTGATGGAAAACCCACAAGATTTGCTAGTGGGGGTGGTTCTGGCACTTCTAATGTTTTCTTCCAAAGACCCTCTCCCCAGCTAAGTAATGTTAATTCAAACGCATTGGTCAATCAAGTTCAAAGTTCGAATCAGATTGCTCGTGTAGCCACTGCTACCGGCAGTCAACTCCAATCCCCTACGCAGCAACCCGTAAGAGTATCTACAGTCTCTAGTTTCTTCAACTTAAATTCTAACAATCAAAATCAGCAACAGAATCAACAGAAATTTACAAGTAATCAGAATCAACTATTAAATCGGATGCAAAAGAACCCTACAAATCGGCCGGAGTCAACTAGCGGAAACCAGTTCATAGGAGGTTACCAGTCAAATCAAATTAGCTTGAATTCTCAGAGTGAGCTTGATAAGCGCAACTACGCTACAGATACAAAGATCAAGGTATCTGAGTCTGCGAGTGACGGCAGTAGAAGCTCGTCATTTAACCTCAACTCTGTATCGTCGACAAGGAGGCCGGATCCCTTTCCAAGCTCTGGAAGACCCATTTCATCGTCTACTCCAAGAATAAATGTTAATATCAACACAAGTAAAAGCAATAAGCTAACATTGAGCTCCTTGAGCATTGGTAAGGGTGGTTCAGTAAGCAGTACCAGTAGCCCATTTGTCAAGGTCAATACTGATGCCCCATCGTTTGGTGAAGGGTCCTCAACCCTTAAGACGGCGAACGATATTGTGAGGAAATTTACCCAGAGCTCAGCCCAGCTTATTGGAAGTGCGCAGAATGTCTACAATAACACGGTAACCAGTGTAAACAGGCCAACCACAAGGGAACCCAATACAGCGAATTTAAGGAACCCAACGTCTAATCCTGATTTCCGGACTCAGCCTCAACTCCAGGGTTCTGCAAGACCTAATCAAATTAACTCTGAGTATGGAACCCCGTTTAAATCGTCACCGACACC
>JAQFZX010000427.1:0-60338 GCA_034682405.1 Hydroisotoma schaefferi | reverse complement strand
GAGGTGGTTTTGCAATGAGCATAGAAGTATCGCTAAGTAAGCATCCCGTTCTTACTGACAATTGCATAGAAATGTACAACTAGTGAATTAAATATACAACCGAACCTGAAGTTAAAAGTGATGCTAATTTGCCGAGTCTTCATTCCCAAACCCAAAGGTCGGCATCCGCCTATTGCCGTTTGAAAGATAGATAAATCAGCAGCAGGAGTAAGGTGTACGGTTATCTCTGAACCTTATCTGCCTTCCTAATTTAAAGTATATATCGCATCCATGCCATCATCGCATATCCAATCCTCCTCAGCCTCAATCATGCATACATATACTACATGCATACATGTGGATTGGATATCATGCAATCTTGAATAGTGTGAGAAAAAATAAATAGTGGTCACTTTTATTATGCTCTCCGACGACTTAGGATAATGATCCGGTGTTATGTTTTGTAAAGTTGGTTAGTTAGTAAGGTAGGTAGGTAGGCAAGGCAGGTTTTTCCATCAGGTTTTTAACCAGCTCCTTGATCACTTGATATCCCAACCAAATTATCTACTACTGCATGCATTGCATTCATCCTAATCAAGCAAAGATAGATTTGGCTTAAAGGTTTCCATGCACTGTTCCCCTGTTCTTTAGTCATCTATTCGATATTCAAGGCCATACTTGTTGTTATTCGGATAATGGACAAAAGCTCATCTATTGGCAGAGGCTTTTGCCTTCATCTTTCCATTGTTGAAAGACTTGGCTAAGATGCTGAGAAATCTTGTGTGTCCGCTGCATACAGCTACAGCTCCAAAGGACAAGAGTATTCAGGGGGAAGGGGAATAATTTTATGTATCATCGACGAAGTGTGATGCTGTGAGGTTTAGCCGTGTATTTATGCTCACCTGAGGGGATGTTTAGTGACTATAATCTCAAGAAATAGACAGAGACTCCATTTGTAGATGTACATAGTACTATATAGTACTACTGTACCTGGCCAGGCCAAGCTGGGTCCACGGTACGATATCATATCATACCTCTGCTTTCCTTACCTCCTCTATGTACACGGGCAGAAGAAGTTAAGATTGGAGATTAGTAGTCTGAGATTAACTTACCTGTGTACCTGAATTTTTCTGGTCCTCCTGAGGGTTGAATCCGAGGGTTTAGAATTTAGTTACTCCTTGTTGGCTGCTACTTTTGTTTGTTGTGTTTGATGATGATACTCGTTCCTCTGTAGTTCTTACTAGGATAGAAAGTAGAAGGTTGGTCTCACTCTTCGGTGATACATAATGGTGGTATAGATAAGTTAGTAGAGTACTTTCTGCGTATGATGATTCTTAAGTTGGTTGTGGTCTTACCTGTGTAGCACTGCATAATGTTATCGTTCTTAAAGCCGTTTTTAGTAAACTTACCCTTGCCTTGGTCTTTCTACTCCTGTTGCATATGTTTCTTAATATTATTTCAAGAGAGTCAGTTTAGCATCAAACTCCCGTTCTTCTTGTGGGGCTTGCATGGCCATTGCCTTCAACTTTTTTTATATCATTTGCGCTCACACAAGTAATATCCATTCGCCAGGAGCGGTGGTGAAGAGCACGACAAGACGACGGCAATAGGATACGAAGGACGCATAAGGAGGAAAGTTTTTAAGTACTAACCTGCTGAAAACTCCTGCTACTCTTGCAGATACTCTTGACGGAGATACTGATGATAATCTGATCTGGTAGTAGTTAAGACGATGTATAAAAGCAAAGCATCAACGGGAGCCTAATAGCGGAGTAAAGGATCATCATAAGTTGACTCACACTCTTGGTTAAAGTTTTGTGACTTTCTTCGTCTTAAGTAATGGATTTAAGAGATCCGTGCAAATATGCAAACATAAGATGAGCACATAGAAAGAAACATGGACATAATATTATCATTTATTTAGGTGGCAACATAAAAGAGATGTATGTACGTGATATATGTTATATATACATGGTTGGTTTCAAAAGTTAGCGTAATATGTATCATCATCCTGATCCGCTAGTATTAGAGACGTAAGGTTTTAACCCTATCCTCCTTGCAAATGAACCAAATGTTAATATAAGTGAGTTAGTAAGGGTTTATATCCTTCGCCCGTTGACTTTGGCCAGGTTTCAAAATCCTTCGAGCTGTCTTTTAGTTTTTATCTCCTCGTTCTTCAGCACAGCAGCCAGCAGGATCTCATTTATATGTCGACTCGTATTGAATAACTAACTTAGCTCTAGCATCTCGCTGCAACATCAACCGCTCAAGCTTACTTTGGCATTGGCAAAACATTACATTATTGTTGATTGCAGAGCGGAGGGAATTATGGAGACTTGACTTTAATGAAGCAGTTTGATTCGTAATATCATAATCCAGTATTTTTTTTCAAATTTGCGATCACGAAGTTCTAGTTGTGATCCAACATTTTTATACTAAATGCTGCATAGATGCAGTATGAAGGTTGACACGGGGAAAAAGTATGGATTTAAAGGGAGCATCGCTGAAATGGATATATTTTAGAAAAAAAATATCTTAGGAAGAGACTTTAAGAACGAATGAGGAAATGGTTACATGACCCAATGGGTGATCTCTGATTGCTTCCGTCGTCTTTATGAGACTTTATAAATCTATACCTTATCCGTACACTAAAACACTACTAACCATGCATGCATTCTGATTACCTCTCTCTCTACCTCTGCTGCATAGCTGTTAGTAGTAATCGTACCGTAATCGTAAATCGTAATTTTTCATTCACTTTGATTACTACTTCTGGCATCACAACTCAAGTATTATATTATAAGCAGTATTGGTTGAACTTGATGGCATTGGTGATTGCCTGCAGTACTGGTTTAATGCTCCATCAGATCAGCAGTCCCAGAGAGTCTTATGGCTTGGCTATAATGGATGCAAAAGCTTAAAGTAATAATAATAGTAATATTGGTGTATGCCGAGTAGTAAGTACTATGACTGCATGTTTTTATTTTAATGTTCGCATGCACCATGCTCACAATCACAATACACAAGCTTTGCTTAGCAAGTCCAAGTTATAAAACGTATATAGCAAACAAGCAGCACTGAATTCAGCCAAATTTGCATACCTATATTACACGTACTCATTTACATACTCTGAGGAATATTATTACATCTTAGGAATATTGGTTGGAAGTGGCTGGCTGTGGTGGAAAAATCTCACGTTTCTTTGTGAGGACTCATTTGCTTAAGTCTTTTATGACTCCAACTTGAATATGGGATGCATCATAGGCGAGCGAGCGAAAGACAAGGTAGGGTAGGGAACAATGACGAATTATCTTTCCTAGGAAAGGGTTTGGATGACCTGATTGATATAAAAACTGGGAATAGGAAACCAACTGACGATCATTCATGAGTTTGGTCTTTTGCCTTTTGCATTCACTCACACTTACTTACTTACGAGGCTTGCTTTGTTCATGAGAGTAGGTTTAAAAAAATTGGCTCTGAACATTAAGTCACAGGTTCTGTCTCGTAACCAGGCTAAGGTGACTACTGTTAATCATTCAATAATCAAATACTGATTTGATTCCCGAGTCGGACCTACTGGCGCCTATGGTTTCCCAATTTCCCTTACCACCCATCGTATCAAATCACCGCACTACTGCTTGCTTACTGCCGACTTTTCTGACGCTGTTATGTTGGACCATTAATATAAATGTGTAATATTATCATGATATGACGGTGACGACTGCTTTAGCTACATCAGACCCGAGGTTGGTTGACTGTAATTTTTTATTGTATCTACACATTGAGAAGTACTTCCCCAAAGCAAATAGATCTCACTGGTTTTTTTATTTTTTATTTTTTTACAAATGAGGATCAACAGAGCGTGTATGATCGCATGGCTAAATTTGGAACCTAATGCAGAATATTTTTTTGATATATCTCGTCGTTTAAGTTAGATCGGTAGGGAAAGGAAGGATAGCAAGCAGAGTAGTAGCAGGAGTAGGTGGGACTGGGACAAATTGTTAGTTTTATGGAGTCGAAAATCTCTTGTTCCTTAACTCAAACATTCAAAGCTATTAGTTAGTCTTGCATGATGAAGGTTTGGAACAGATGGGCTTATATCTATTTTCATATGGTGTTTTCCTCTGCTATGGTTCACTCACTCAGATTCAGTTGGATTCAGAGAGATCCAGATAGAAGGAACGAGTAAATATTAAAGATATTAAGAAATCTTGGAAGATGTCAAAACGGAAATGGTTTAGCTGGTTTGCATATACGGGGATACTGGCTGACGCACTGATGAACTGCGTTATAGTTTCCGACCGTTTTAAATACGACGATGTAGTGTGCCTGCCTTGACTAAAGGAGTAGTCAAATCGTACTAGGCCTTGCTTAGATGTATTTTCGCACTATAACGTCTTAATATCAAATGGGGTTTAATTTTTTGGATGCGAATGAAGGCCTTTAGAGTTGGCTGGGTTCTTTTGAGGTTCTCTTGTGGTTGTGGGTATTGAGTGCGAAAATAGATGGGTACATGAAACATATTACATAGGATTGGGTGATGTTGGTATAATAGCAAATGGCAATGGTAAGCAGCGATGATAAGGTGATGATGGCACGAAAGCAACAACACTCAGTAGTGTTGATCTCTACTGGAAGACACTGTACGAAGAAGTTGTTTCATCTCGAAATGATTAATTGGAATTGAAATTATCAGTAGGAGCAATGTGGATTGGGTTTTAGTCTAGCTGTCAGTAGGTCTGCTAGTGAAAAATTGACAGAAGGAAAGAAAGTGGATGGCTTTGGTTAAGACTTCTTATTTCCTAACCTAAAATTATTTCCATTGGAATACCAATAATTAATTGGTCAAGCATGAGAAGTTTCGTTTAAATAAAATAATAAAATCTAAAGACAAATTGGAACAAAACAACCAGCAAAAAAATGTTTTAACCTTTTAAAATGTATCTTTGTTCAACTCAGCGGAAATGTAGTCAATTGTATGTTTCACCCACCTGCATTTGCGTACCTCACTAATCTCTGTTATGCAGAGTTCTGATAAGTGAAGTAAAAACATTTTGGTAATTCGATCCCATTCTAATTCATTTAATTTCTTTACGATTATTTTATTTTGCTTAAACACTGAAATCGGGCCAGTTCATTGATAAGGTTGAGTTTTTTTCCGTACTCAACATTAACTAAAACTTTCCTGAATGGTAGTAAAATGTTCATTGATTCTTTATGTTTATTCTATAAATGAATGAATTGAAGTCTCTTCTGATAGTAAATTGAGAAGACAGGAAATCCTGTCCTCCATCCAACTCAGTCCAAGTTCTAGTGAGGATCATCGGGTCGTGGTTAAAGTCAGAGGTTAATTTTTCCATTGATGATCCCCACCCTAAAGTTTGTTGTCGTCTAGAAATAAAGTCAAGTAATCTTCATGATTTTTTCTCCAAGGATCATTGAGTAGTCTGCTGATGTTCTGTATCTCCTTCTTATCTTAATAGCTAGAGTAGGCTAGGCCAGAGTGTAAAGCCACTTGCATTATTAGTTTTTTGGCATTATGGGGAAGTAAATAGGAAAGAAAGCCAATTCATGCTAAGAAGGCTAAGATGTTTATTTTTGGGTAAATGAGTCATACTAGAGTAAAAAGATGGAGAAAATGTACATTTACATACATTTCTTGTAAATTTAAATATGATTTGCTTGCAACGAGCTTAATTTAGCGAAGGGAAATTGCAAAATGTTAAGTGATTAAGATTTTTTCAAATAAAGGCTTGAATGGGAATTAAGTTTTGGAAACTGATGATGTTAATGATGATGATGCTGATAATGATTGTTTTTAGCCATATAACAAGAAGTACAACGTGGGAGGATCCCAGAAAAGCCCAGAATCAACAGATTTTAGCAGCGGTCGGAAATGGATCAGGAGGTTCTGGCGTTTCCGGTGTTTCAGCTCAATCCAATTCAGCAATCCAAGCAGCAGGCTCAGCCGTAGGTCCATTACCTGAAGGCTGGGAACAAGCAGTCACTCCCGAGGGTGAAGTATACTTCATTGACCATGTTAATCGAACGACGTCTTGGTTTGATCCTCGAATTCGTAAGTCGCAGCTTCCTTCACAGCTCAATGTATTATTATTTAGGTTCAGGAAGGCACAACCAGTATTTTATTATGTTGATCTTGCTACATTAAAAATCCTTGCGAATTTAGTCGCAGATAGACATCATTTTATTTTATAGATATGTTATACTACCTACGTTTTTTTAGATGCCATGACTTGTGTTTTATTGCAGTTTTATTAATGGTTCGGATAATTTTGCTGATTCGAACGATGTAGAAGTAGTTCCTTTACATTACGTAGTATATGCATGCATTGCATGCATCATTCGGATGAAGTCACTATTTGCTACTTGGCTTGGGAGAGAGAGGATGTTGAAAATGTTGATGGTGTTCGAAGAACATTATTTATTATTGTTTTGATACACTTAGTTTAATATCCGTTACAAGCAAGGCTCGTAATTTAGAACAAGGATTGTTTAACCTTTTGCTTCCGATGAGAAATTATAGTTATTAGTATTTAGTTTGCACATTTGACAAGAGTCAGACTGTGACAACATCAAATTATAAAAGAAGCTAACAGTTCCCAATGTACAACTTTAAAATGTCTTAATGTTTTCACAGCGGTTCACCTGCAACGTCCCGCAGTTCTACAGCAGCAAATCAATGCAGCAGCTCTTGTCCAAGCCAATGCTGCAGCTGCAGCGGCCGCGGCTGCTGTGGCTAATTCCGGTGTCTTAGCAGCTTCACATCCTGGTTCAGCCTCTTTACAGAGTGCAGCAGCTATTCAACTTTCACGGCAGCAGGAAGTCAGATTACAACAGCTTCAATTAGAAAGAGAACGTTTGAAACTTAGGCAGCAAGAAATTATGCAGCAGGTATATATACATTGGTAGTAGGATAAATATGTTGGATTTTTCTGGAAATAAATGCATATTCTTACAACATTTCTTTCCTCAGATGGAGAAAGAGCAAGCTAGGTTAAGACAGCAGAATCGACTGCCTGTAAGTTTTTACAAGCTATGTTTTATTTTGTAAAAAATCGTGCGTCACATTTCATCGTTTGAACTTTTTACTTGTATATTTTAGCAAATGGAAGACGGAGTTGAGTTGGATCCATTTTTAGGAGGATCAATGGTCAACCCTTCGACTCCAAGCTCAGATTACCACAGTCGCCAAGAATCCGCCGACTCAGGGTTGGGCATGGGAACCGCATATTCTTTGCCAAACACTCCCGAAGACTTTCTTTCTACCATGGATGATAATATGGATACAATAAGTGGTCTGTATTATCCAAGAGTTTATTACGATTATAAGCAGTGATCGCTTTTTTCTGCAGACTTTTAATTAATATATCTTAATGCCCTTGCTTAAGTATCGTAAACGGGTTCGTTTCGATTTTTCCATAAAAATAACTTTGACTTAGCTTCATTTACAAAACTTTATTACTATACCACTACTACTGTAACAAGCTACGAGGCCTTTAATAGAAGATAAACCGAATCCCAGAGGAGTCTTGTCAGGTAATACACGGTAGAAAGGACCTTCCTTCCTTGTATCTGTCTTGCATGCTTTGTTTGTGGAGTTTATCTGTGTCTGTACCGTGCCTTTGGCAATTAAATGTTTTTTAAATGTTTTATGTATTTTTAAGGCATTCCTTCATTTTTAATTAATGTATTTTGCTGACTTTATGTTTACAGAAATGGGAGGTTCTATAGACACACCAGATATCGGACCTTTGGGAAATGACAATGTAGAATCTACAGACGACTTGGTACCCTCTTTACAACTCAGTGAAGAGCTTTCTAACGAGCTGTTGGACGAGATGCAATCTATAATCAACTCCAAGTCTGATAACACTATGACATGGCTATGATACCCTCACAAGATTCTTATTTCCGAACAATCATCTAGAGTAGAAGCTGTTTTCTGAATTATACATTTTTCTATTTGTACCTTCCTATGTTTAAAGAAATATGTTCCGTTAACTTAACCGTCCGTTTTTTTGTTATAGTTTATGTTATAGTTTATGAATTGACTAAGTGGTAATGCGGCAACAAGTCCTCTTTTAACATTTGTAAAATTCAGGACGAAGGGTCACACCTACTACAATGACAATAATTTATAATCCATGTCTTCCATGACTGTAAATAGCAACAACTAATAATAGGTCATGAAAAAGCTTCTATAGTTTTAATTTAATGATAGCTATGGGGGAATTGTTTTTGTTACATTTGGTTTTTAGTTATCTTCGTAAGATGTATCACAATTTTATTGTTGCGTTTAAAAATTTCGTACGTTCCTTATAACAAAGCCTAGTTTTTTCTGAATCAAGCTGAAGTATGCACAATTAACTGGGGAGTCATTTTATTCAAGAACTGTTTTGTCTAGAGTATATCTAGAAACTCTGTAGTGTTTTGCAACAGAAACAAAAGAGATCAACAGGCAGTATCTAGGGCGAAAAAGTACTTACATTTTGTTTTTATAGATGCGTCTGCTTTGCAGAAACGCAGTAAAATGAAATAACTAGCTATTGATGACCAGAGCTTATCTTCGTGCACTACATTAGGTAAAATAACATTCGTATTCTCATTATCAGTACAGTAAAATCTGCAAATTAATTGATGAGGATTGTTAGCTAAATTCAATTCAATTAACTAAAAATAGCTCATGTATTTCGTGTGTAGCAAAGATGTTTACCGAGTTTTAATACGAAAATAACATTCGATAAAGTAAGCTATAGTGCCGTGAAATGACTTTGTGTCAATCAGTAACAAATCACTCATATAATGCAATAAACCAGTGTAAAAATGAATTAATAATAATTCAACCCGGCCGGATAACAGAAACTGTAAAGATAAACCTAATAGAATTTGATTCAATAGCAAGTCCTAGTTAGGCCCAAACTTTACAGAATTTTAACGCTGCCTCATATGCAAAGCAATAAAGTAAAGTAACATTTTGCCGTGACATTCATTATAGTAAGCAACTGCTTTGGTAACAATTACAAAACATGCTAGCTACTGTGTAAAACTCTATAAATACTTTAGTTACTTACTACTTATGTCCATATTATATGAATGTAGTTAAGAAGACTGATTCTCGTAAAAAAGTTATCTATGTCTAACTGTAAGAAAAATAACCTATCTTATCTATACGTCGGAAACCCCTCCTCACTGCTTATGTGTTGTTTAAAGCCAATCAAGTTACGTGGTAACTGTTTAGTTATTTTACTGTTTCTACATGTTTCTAAATGAAATTAGTTGTGGTGAAAGCGATCGAGAATATGCGAATATTTATATTGTGCCTTATAAGAAACTTTATGTTTGAGATGAAGTATACTTACGATGTAATGAGTATTTCATAATAAAACAGTTTCAAAAGTTAAATCATCATATTTAATGAACTAATCAGCTTTGTTTAGTTACATCACAAAATCTGTTGTTTTGGTACATAACAGTCACAGTGCATTACCTTTTTGTGTCTGCTTCATGATTTAATGTTTTTATATTTACCACAGGACGTCAAATAATTGACCTATGAATTACAACTTTGCAGTATCTTGTATTTGAAAGAACTCCAATCATAAATACCTTTTAATGCTCATTTAAATGCAATAATGGGATTCAGACCAGAGGTAATCAATAAATCGCCCATGTACCAATCAAACAGTAAGATAAGCAATAAAGGAAACTAATACTATTCTTTCCTACCAGATCATTATTTAAGTCTCTTTAAATCACTAAAATGCATTTAGATAATAGTGCATAAATTGGTAACTTGTATATAGCATTTGATAAAAATGCTTTCAAGTTTCTGGGTCAAGGCTGCAGTACAATTTAGTTTCCGGTGATCATTCCAAAAGCAACTCCAACAGCAAAAGATGCAAAAAATACTTGAAGTTCCTTCACTCTTAGTTCTTCGCCATACGCCATTTTATGATACCAGCTTCGGGCATCCCTTTCTCCACGATTTGCCAACTTTTCTGCTTTATCTGCGACTTTGTTAAACTTGCTTTCCAACTGATATTTACAAATTTAAAAAAACCAATCAGGTTCACCATAATACTTTTCCAGCATGTAATGAGTCTTTTATTAAAACGTAGTCGAACGACGGACTATTGGCTGTTAAGCATAAATGTTAAGTGAAAATAGTATATGCGGCTGGTAGCACAGTACAATCTTGTACATTATTACAAGGATAAAACTAAGCTCTACATTACGCAAAACACAGAGATCTCTGAGATGTGTTCAGACAGAGGTTAACTACAGGTTATAATATCTAAACATTGTAGTGTTTAATTAGTAGTGTAGTACAACGAACGATGAAGGGCAAGGGTCGGACAAAAAGATTTAATATATTCTAGGAAGAAGCCATGCCGATGAGAAAGCCACCAGCAAAGCCCGCTGCGGTGTATGTATTATCCATAACGAAATTGCGCATCTAAAACAAAAATAAAATAAAATCATTTGGAAAAAGCAGACGATTTTGGTAAAAGTGCAGTAGTAATGACAGTAAAAGCTTGTTAAGGGTTTAAAGACAAAGACAGTAGTACACTTTCTCCATGCGATAAGGGCCGTACTACTAAATCCTCCAAGCTTATCGAAAATAATCACCTTATCAGTCCAGTCTTTCTTGCCTCCAGCCTCTTTCTGGATCTGCTTTTGGATCTTTTCCACATCTTTATTTAAACGGTTCCAGTTGATCTGCAATTACAAATTAGCCATAATTCGCTACCCCTTATCAGTAAAGTGCATATAATAAACTTAACTTTCACCACTTACATTTATATAACCTTTATGGTTAGCAATCTGAATCAATATAATTCCACCTACAAGAACACACACACGTTAAAAAAACGCTTTCTTCACTAACAAATCCATTAAAAAAGGCAAAATCATCAGTTATTTTATTCATATACCTCCGATAGCAGTGGCAGCCGCTTTCCCCACTTTCATTGCCAAAAATCCTGTAACCCTAAAAAAAGGTCAAAGGTCAAATGTCAAGATTAACTTGATTCCCATAGCCACACCCCCATTATTCCAACTAACCATCCGGACACACCCCCCAGGAACACTTGTCGAGGGACAGACCCATCTTTCCCTTCAACGATCTCTTCGATCCATGTCTCAACTTCGTCCGTAACTGACTTCTTATCCTTATCCTTGGAGGATGATGGGACGTTAGTTGCTGATGGCATTATCCGCTTCCTCAAACTACGAGAGATGTTCAACAGTTCTGAAATAATAAGATATTCATTATGATAAGCACAGCCAGATAAGCCTATAAAATAGAACGGCAGATGAACATAATGCTACATTTCAACGACAACTCATCTTAAAATAGGTAACAAATTTAAAGCTACGAATATACAGATTGTACTTGCATACGCACTGGTTCTCACGCTTCAACTTTAGAATAGGATCGATAGTAAATTCCCATTAAAACTTCTTAATTATTTTTTAAAATCCCAGTCAAACTTTTTACAAATAATCTAACCAACAAAACTTTTACAATCAGATTGATGAAGCTCTGCTACAAATACACGATGCATGCAACTTCACTCACCTTTTTTCAGCTTCAGGTTAAAAATAAAAATAAACCTTGGTTTTTAAACACTTTTTATAAGAAATATTGAGTACTTTTTAGGAGATTCAAGTCAAGTTCTGTAACTTTTTAGGACTTTTACTCATGGATATAAATAAAATAGAGTAGAAATGACTAGAAACCTGGGGCGTTTATGGGGAAGAAAGAGAAGGCTATTCCGCGAATTTCATGTAAAAACCTCATAAAAGTGGATATAGCAGTAGAAAGTTAAATCAAGAGTTATATAGTTAAAGGTTAAAAATAACTGTGGGATTTCAACTCAAAATAATTAGGAAAAAGGGGTGTAACTTCCCCTACGTGGGGATATAAAGGGAAGGAATGTTATCTTCTCGAACTTTCTGCGGATTCAAAACGCTCGAAAATGGTGTGAATGGGTTTAAATTGTCGGTTTCAAAATGGGCGAAATGGCAGCGTGAATCGCGTTTTAGGTACAGTAGTTCGTCCAGTGTGCGGTTGAGGTTTGCTCCAAGTCCTACGGGTGAGTTTGGTGCTTTAAAAAAAAAGCTTTTTTGGGTCATTTTTATGGATAATTTGGATATAAAGGTCTGCTTCATCTTGGTGGATTTCGAACTGCTTTGCTTAATCATCTATTTGCTGTGAAAAATGATGGGAAATGTATACTCAGGATTGAGGATACGGATCAAACGAGACTTGTACCCGGAGCTGTTGAAATGATTGAGGTGTGTGGAGGGTTTTAAGGGTTCTTTAGGCCGTTTAAAATTGTGAGGCTAATTATTAAATTGGTCGTGTAGGATGACTTGACGTGGTTGGGATTGAAGGCGGATGAAAGTCCATCAAATCCTGGGAACTACGGACCTTACATCCAGTCCCAGAGGATACCCCTTTATCATGAAAATGTAGAGACGCTTATAGAATCGGGAGCAGCGTATGAATGCTTTTGTTCGGAAATGAGGCTAGATTTAATTAGAAGAGAGGCAATTAAACAGCGACAGAAGCCGAGATATGATAATAAATGTAGGGACTTGACAAGGGAACAAGTAAAGGCGAAGAAGGCTGGTGGAGAAAGTTATACTGTGAGATTCAAGGTATGGGAATTGCCATTGATTTCATGGTAAGTTTGCGCTGCCTTGCGGTTTAGTACGGCTCACTTTTGTATTTAGTTGGTACCGGAAATAGTAAAGTTTCAAGATCTCGTTCACGGTCCGGTGGAATTCGATCTCACGGGAAATAGTTACGAGGGTGACCCTATTATCATGAAGTCGGACGGCTTTCCTACTTATCATTTTGCCAACGTTGTTGATGATCATTTCATGGAGATCTCCCACGTTTTAAGGGGAGAGGAATGGCAAGTCTCTACTCCAAAGCATTTACAGCTTTACAGGTATAAAAATCGTGTATACTACTTGTTGGGGTCAGATAATGATTGATTTAATGCCATTGCTTATACTTCGTGGTGGATTTAGAGCTTTCAATTGGAATCCACCAGAATTTGCCCATCTGCCATTAATTTTTAACAAGGATGGGACAAAACTTTCTAAAAGACAAGGAGACATTAGTGTTAGAAATTATAAGGAAAAATCCTACTATCCTTTGGCTCTTGTTAATTTCGTGACAAAAAGTGGTGGAGGATTCTCGGATCACCATGTTGATAAAGTTTATTCTCTAAAAGAGCTGTCGGAAATGGTATGACTATGCAAGATTCTTGGAGTCACTATAGTTTAGTTTTTCCAGAAATCTTGATGACTATGACTTAGTAAAGCAATTTGTTATGAAGTAATTCCGTAATTACTGTATTTTAATTGGAAACAGTTTAAACTCTTGGATATGTCAACAGCAGCCTGCCGTTTGGATTTTGCCCTTCTTTCTCAATTAAATCAAGTTGAATTAAAAAATCATGTAGACTCTAGCCCCAGTAGTGTTGTTGCACACTTGAAATCAAAACTTCGGACTTCTTCTATATCAAACCCAGACTCATTTTCTACTGATTACTTGGAAAAGATTGTGAAATGGTGCCCTTCTCGAGTGTCTACTGTCAATGATTTGTTAACCCCAGACTTTTCTTATTTGTGGTCGAATCCTAATGTAGAAACTATGAGAAATATTTCATGTTCCAAGCAGGTATTTGATAATTTTATTCATGCGTTTCAAACATACACCAGTTCCCTTCCAAAGATTTCTAGTCAGGAAAAGTCTACAATATCATCATTTATAAAGACATTTTCTAAGTCAGAGGGTGTAACGTTTAAATTGCTCATGAGGGATGTAAGACTGGCTTTGTGTGGGATTGAGGTAAAATTGTAATTGGAAATTGGAAATATTTTTGACACAGGATGATTTAACTATAGAAGCTGAAATTTTCAGAAAGGACCACCGATTGCTGACATAATCGAGCTGTTTGGTGAAGACGAAACAATTAAGCGATTAAAAGATGCTGCAGATGCAATCGGGTCAGTACAAAATCAAAAGGCGTTTAAAAATAAATGAGTTTTCAATATTCAACCACAGAATTTTTTACTATATTGCTACTTTATTACTATTGAGTTAATTAAAGAAAGATAGCAAAGCAATAGGGAAGAAAAGTTTAATAAACTAATTATTTAATCATTCCTATTTTAACCTTGGTAGAAGCTTATAAAATCTTAACTATAAAACAAAAAATAATCCTTGAGATACTGTAAGTTAGGAGACATTTAAATTATTTGTATGTAGTAACCATAATAGAATTTGTAGATTCTTTAAACTATTCTTAGGTACTTATTGTTTAGGTACTGGATATTTCAACTTTTTACTGCCGTTCGTTTGTGATTTTTTATGACATCACGACATTACCATTCCCCGGTCCAAACTGCTCCTTGATTGCAGATTCAAGGAGCTCATGAAGTGTACTGTTGGATATTTCAGCCATATCCTCCATAGTTGCTGCGGCTGTGTTTACCATCGAATCATCTAACGTTGTAAAGTTGGAGTTAGGTTCGGTGAGAGTTATTTGAATACCTTCTTTTGGAACGCTGGATTCAATCTCGGGAGTAAAGGCATAGCCTGCTTAGAATAAAATCATCAAGTTAAAATAAAGGCTTGAGGTTGAACTGGTCAGGCAGCGTTTAGCTAATTCCCTTATTCATTGAACATCTAGAAAATACCTTTATTCCGGTACTTAGAAAGAGACTGATACACTTGCTTCATTCTCTCAATATTAATCCTGGACGAGGATGCATGGTTAATCATTGGCATAGGGTAATCTTTGCCGATGATACATTTGGATGATTTTTGTACTTGTTCTGGTGCCATCCAAGGTTCATGAAGGTATTTGTTTGGCATGTTTTTTAAAACCGGAAGGTATCTCCTACAGAGGAAATAGTTAACTTTTTAGAATATATTAACAAAGTATATGGACAGTAGAAAGAAAGTATTTCGAGCCAGTATCTATCTACCTACCTTATGTAGTCTCCATTAGGATCTGCCTTTCTTCCAAATCGGACTGGACAGTAACAATGAAAAAACTGCTGAAAAAATGATGAACAGGATAACCACATCCACATACCAGCGTTGACGCTCCAGTCTGCATCAAGAAGTAATTCTTCGAATACCTTGGGACAGATAGGAAAACTCCGTTTGAAAATGGTTATTTTACTTAAAGTTAAGATGCTCTTGGAAGCATAAAAGGAAGCCAGTGCATTCAACGTTCAAAAGAGATCAATGGCAAAATCGTAGCATTTATGCATTTCTTACTTCTGAGATTGACATAACCTGTTTCGTAACGCTTCTTTGCTTATCTGTTAGGCTAATATTCAGCAAAAAATTAAACTTGATTGCGATTGTAATACCTTCATTCCCTCTTCCCATGAAATCCACAAATCACCTCTAGTAAGAAAGCAAGCAACTGCGTGTCTCGCCAAATGGTGAATCCATCCCTCTTCGCGTAATTGCGTCATAATTGCATCGATCCAAGGAAATCCAGTTTGGCCCTTTAATTTTAAACCAAACATTAAATCTTGCGAAATGCAGTCTTCCTGCAGCATTATGACTCTCATCCTCATGCATAAAAACCACAAACGAACATGACTTTCAGTCTGCTTTATAAAAAGTTAACAAGGATTTCTATTAACTTTACTTTAACAAGGTTAAAGTAAAGTTGTAGTAGTCACTTACATTCGCCCATTTAGCCAAAGCTTCTGCATTTCGATCCCATGGAATCACAACACAGATAGGGTTTCCAATCATCCTATCAAAATTAGGATTCCTTGTAGCCGCACAATAGAAGAATTCTCGCCAAAGCAACTGCCCATGAAAGCTCAAAGGAGGGTCGGCCTTTTTTATTTTTCTGAAAAGGTCAGAAAGTTGGTAATAGAATAGACGGGTGGATAAGCATCCGAAACGAAGGTAGGGAGACACTCCGGTTGGAGATGCGAGTAGGGATTGCGGGGTCATTTTAGGCCGTCCGAAACTCGCAACCCATGCTTTCCGCTCAAGGTGACGCTCCAACCTTATCAACGCTTCCGTTTCACCTCCCTTCCAAATTGTACCCTTGAGGTTATCAGTCTCAAATCCTAAAATATGCATATATACAAGGGTCATTGCATGGTTTCCTTAAAATGAAGTCGTCCAAGGGACTACCAAGGGACATGAAGAGATATGACCTAAATGGACGCTTCATTTCGGTTGGCTGACGTGCTTGTATATGTTTAGTGAGTAATGACATACCTAGCTCTTCCAGCGTCGGCACCCCATATTTCTCATCGTGGTCATCGCTAACCGGTGTAAACGATGTGTGAATGAACTCAGGAGTCAGGGTTGGCTCGGGAATTGGGGGTGGTTCCAGAGTTCCAACGACATTTTGAAATTGCCTATAAGTTAAAGGAGGCTTACCCCCATTTTTATCGATAATCCTAAAAACAATACGGCTCAATTAAACCCTTCCGATAACCTTAATAAGTATGTATTTAAAGTTATCCAGAGCATATGCATTTTATTTTCGGGTTTCAGTGTTAACTTACGCATCTAATTTGTAAAGAGTGTGAGATGGACGGGCTATAACATCGATACTCAATTCCTTGCATTGGGTCATGATATTCTGATCTCGTACTCGGCCAAAAGGCTCGGGATCTTCTTCGAATGTCAAACAAGTTGTTCCCCATTGCTGTACAGAAACATTATATTGCTTGATAAGTTTGCATACATAATTTTTTACTTTTCATTTCAAGTTTAGACGGGGTTTTATTTGATAAGATATAGATTATCAATATTTGAGGTCGCATTACTTTGAACAGCTTTGGTAATACGTCTGCAGGTTGTCCCCGAATCACAAAAAGCCTTGAGTTGAGTTTTCTCAGAGATTGGTCCAAGTCTTCAAGACAATGGAGAAGAAACCTTAGAAAATGTTCAGTTCGATCAAAATTTAAAGTCTTGTCATTTCTAGTATCATTACTATTTATCCTAAATTAAACGTGTTGCCAATTCATGATTCACTAACGTCAGCATACAAATAATTTCAATTTTTTTTGTTAATTAATAAAAATTCCTGCAATCTCTGCATTAATTTCTATAATAATGCATTCTTGATTGCAAATTATGTCACACAAGTCAAACGCTTGCAAATATGGCAAATAAACGCTTAGCTAAACAGGAAGAACTACTTCCATACGCATTTCAGTATCTCATCATGTTCCACCTACTTTTGCACGGCCATGGCATATTTCCGTATGCATATTTGCATTGCAAATTGCAATCCACATCCACATCTCTATCTGTGATTTCAACATGGCACAACGACAAGGTAGACTAATTAAAGTAGCCAGATTTCCTGTAACGAGACGCAGCAAGCTGTTAAAGTTTATGCCCTAAATTAACTTGGCAAAGAATTATTAGCCATAAAAATTAACTATGTTAAACCTGAAACTTTTTTCTACAATCATCAATCATACCGTAGAGGCTCTGTGCAAGTTATAATTGCATTTCCTGAGCTTTATCCAAATTGCAAGTCATATTCTTAGAGATATAAACTAAACAGGGATATAAATTATGCTACAATCCTCATGAAGGATACCGCATGGGAATTTCAGTTCATGTCGTAAATTGAAAAGTCTTTTCGGATTAAATGCCCCTATTGATGTAAATAACGGAAATTCAAAGAGTAATCAAATTTTATATGACAAAACACCCAGTGCCTATTTAACTTTATTACAGTCTGTAGGACAAACTCAACAACTTCGCTATTTGTAACCGGTGCTTTTATTACAGGCATGAATTTGTAAAACTCTACAACTGTAGTCAGGATCAGGACAAAAATCAGATTGGGCTAAAGTAGGCATCTGTCCCATTTCATTTGTCTACATCGTCAACGGACATACATTAGTCTACCATTTTCAATTACTTTATAACGAGAATGCTGACTTGAAAGAGGGTGTTTATTTCAAGTCAGTATTCTGAGTATTGGATTAGTTCTGTTGATTTGGTAGTTTTGCTGTGTACAGAATACAGATCAAGTTGTATAATCTTGAGTTTCATTCAATAGTTTGAAGAACTGCACGATCGTTCGATAGTTGTTAGGTTTGGTATGGTCTTCTGATACTTCAGTCAGTGTCAGAACTCGTAGAGAAAAAGCAGATGTACTAAAAAACTGATTTGAAGGTGCGTAGATGAGTAAATAATAGTATAGTATTAACCAAACCACATAATATTTTCACGGATATTAATTTCAAGATTATTAGTTTTACTAACCCGCAGTATATTTTGTGAATAGAGATAAAGTAGTAAAGTATCTAGTCAGCTTCTTGAGCTCATGCAAGTCTTACTTTTTGACTCTACACACAGGACTTAACCTCAAGAGTCGTGAAATCCCTAAAATTATTCCATTTTTGGAAACTATCCTGCTAAAGATGTAATTTGTTTTACATATATTCTTGAAATACATCTATTAAAATCATTGTTTGACATTTTGAGACTACAATAAATTATATTTTGATCCCAAGGGACTCAGACAGATCATCCACATCAAGAATTATTGAAATAAGCCCTACTGCTACTGCATCTTGTAATTCATATCAAGGAAGTCAACCTATAAATCAGCCTCGGAGCATGAATAAAAGGGAGTATCTCTGCCAGCAAGTTCGCCAGCTCTCAATTCGGGCAGGTAAATTATTTTATCAAGGGAATACATTTCTTTAGGAACTTTTTCTGGAGAAGATATAAGCTTAGAATGCTGCTTAGAAGTTCTATTGAGTGTGTTAAATTATTTTCAGAAAACTTGAATCAAAAGATGGATTCCCTGCTATATAAAATAAAAACCCGACCCAGATCTCCAGTTGCCAGTACAAGCTAAATAAACAGAAAGTTCATCATGATTTATGAAACTCAATAATTTACTCAAGCCAATCTAATCTAAATGTGATTTTAGACTTACTCCTTTTTACAGCATTTTATAAGGTTAGGTAATTTACTTAGGATTTGTAAAGCCAGTGATTTAACTTCTCCAAGTACGTACGGTATGCTATACACTTTAAACATTATAAGTTAAAGCAAGACTGACTGTGTGATAATGAATTTAAATGCAACTTTGTCTACAAAATCTATACGAACTATTAAATATAAAATAGTATATGATGATTGAACGACTGAATTGGAATTAAACTTCTTTAAATAATTCATTCTACATTACAGATCGTGTTAAAGCTGACATCAAATTTTTATAATGAGGTCTCACGAAGTAAGCTTCATTCATAATTCTTACTAAACTTCCAACGAATCCAAACGGCTTACAATTATTGTAAATTTAAGACATGAAAGTGCATAAAAAATAGTCATCTTATACAGCTTCTTACCTCCACTTGTTAATGCCAACATTAGAAGAGCCTGCAAACCAGGGGTCAATGATAAAAATGCATCGGAAGGTTGTAGAGTGCCTTATCCCTTCCCTCATACTTGGGTTATCATGAAGTCTCAAACCCCGACGAAACCAATGTACAGAATGCTTTCCCCCATTACTGAATGACGGAAAGTTATTATTTCCACCGGCCAAGAGTTGATATTGGTATTGATGGGGATGCGGATTTTGGGATAGATTATGAGAATAATGAAGTTGCCTCTGTTGGTTATCAGAATGGGGGGTGATTATCATGGCATTATTTTGATAATGCTGATACTGCTGCTGTTGAAGGTACTTTCCACCTCCGGGACTTATTTGACAATTGGATATAGTAGAATTGCTTATTGTAAGATTCCCACTACCACAACTACTACTTATCGTGTTATTCACAATGTTATTCAGGTTTCCACTATTAATTCGATCCATTTTAGGATAGGTTTTACAGTTAAGTAAGGAGGAAGAGAGAAAGGTGTAGTTTTTTCTGTACGCTTATATAGACTTTGACAAAGGTAAGGCTTTCACTTTATTGTTTTAAAGCGTTTTAGGCTAGAAGATGTTATTAATCGGGGGCAAAAAAGCATAAATGACACCAAATTTGCTGCATGTCTTTACTCTTTATACAAATGCATATAAACGGTGACTTTCTTCATGGGTTTGTTTTATACAAAATGTTTGTTTAAACTTTCTTACGAAACGCTGAGACGAAGTTATTAGAGCACAGAATTAAAATGCTAAGAATGTGATATAATTGCCGAAGTTTTATGGGAAACGGTTAAAAAACAGTCGAAGATTTGACTAGCCTGTCGCCAAATTATATGATTTACGCGTTGTGGAGCAGTAAAAGATTTCCACAATCTTGAATTTGTTTTTTATATCCAGTTTTAGTTGTTTTGCTGTCTAGAATGCTTTAGAAGTACAGGTAGATTGATTAATGAGCTTTTAATGGGTACTTCTACAACTTTTACTGAAATATGAGAGAAATAAAACAGGATAACTCAGTCCGACTGCAGGTGAAACGCTATAAGAAAGAAAGGTTTCAAGCTCGTCAATATCTAGAGGATAGTCAATTCATTTCATGGGCAAAGCTTTGGAAACTCCTTGACAGTTCGTTGTTGGAAACTCTGTTCCACGCCGACATCAACGTGACTGAGGCTCAAAACTTCAAGTCACGTTGCATCCAACGGTTATACCTTGCAAACATCACGGAGTTTGGCTATTTCGCAGCCCACTTCGATTATCCCTGGCAGAGTTGGAGTATCTCTGCTTATAAAATGTATGGTTGACAGAGTGGGCTTTATGGAGTTTGAATGGTTTGTTCAAGCTTTGCTTTTGGTTGGTAAACATTTTGCAGCTTTATAGCTAGAACCTTACTTGGATAGAGTCTACGATGTGCCATGTTATTGTCTGCAGCAAATTGGAATCCTTTGTATTGCCTAATGATCGCATTGTCTCTTTAAAAAAATAAGTCCAGGATGTCTGCGTGCACAACACACAACACTTGTTACAAGACCTTTCTCCGCCCTAGACCAATATTAATTGGTACCAGAAGTGGCAGAGCTGTCATTATTTCTCTTTTGTCATTACTCAACATTCGGAAACCAAACGAGAGGGAACAGCAAGGAATACTTATTAGGACATGCATATTAAACATCACAAGCCGCAGGGTTTGTTTTCCACTCTAGAAAAAGGTGCTCTATAATGAAAGATAATGAGTAAATAAGCTTTCACCTGTCAATATGCTGGGCGGAGGTGTGCATAAACACGCGCTTCATGCTCTAGTTACAATTGCAAAGTGTAACCTTAGAAGAATGCATTATAAGCTTTGTGTTGAGGGTGTAAAGGCTTTTTATACATGAAATAACCCATGTCACATTTTAGGCAACCACTTCCAGTTTATTATTATCATTTACATCATTTCTTACACATTACATTCACTGTTTAAGGGTCATCAGGAAAGTCCCATCACGCTAATAGCATGAGTACAAGATTCTCCGTCATAAAAACAGATTCAGTGCTGTCAAAAGATTCGATGTGACGGAACAACCTATGGCTTCACGAAAATGGTCACCTAAACTTATATTATATTTATATTATAAACAATATTTAGCTAACCGATAAAAATTATTGTGATTTCGATGAAGATATTCTTCTCATCGTGGTTTTAAATTATAGTACGATGATATTGATAGATTTAGTAGAACCAAGAGACCAGATAATCAACAGGCCAGCCTTTACCAAGGAAATTCTTCAGAAGAGATGACTTTGTTCGACAAAAAAGAAAGATGAAGATACTGAAATTGTTCCGTTACAAGTCGTAACTCGGTGTGTTCATCAATTTAAGATTGTTATCGACAATTTGTAGAAGTTCTGGTGGACTAGGTAGACGACCAGTTTGAAGTTTTGACCAGACTGGAACATCTAATTTTAAATGAACCCAAATCTCAATTTATTCAACACTTCAAACTTTCCAATAAAAAATACAATGAGAAACAGATCCTAGAACCTACCATTAAAGTAAATTTCGAAAGCCCCAGTAGAAATTAGCTGATTTTCGACAAAGTTTCCCAAGAAAAATAACATCATAGCGCCGTAAATTTTATTTGCCTGCATCCAAGTCCACAAGCTAAGGCAATAAGCTCCTAGACCGATGTAATCGAATGGATTTTGTCCCATGAATAAACAACCCAGGATTAAAAACTTCAAAACTGCCTGTAAATGTAAATACAAAAGTTTAGCCCACATTATATAATCATAATTAACATTTAAAACTCCATTAAAACGTGACTCCTTACTACAAATTGTGAAGCGAACTTTCTCGCAGGTGGTGGAGGGAACGTTTCCCCTTCTAGTACAAGTTCAGGATGTCTTTCAATCAATATCTGAGAAAATTGATCAAAGACGTTCTTGTACCCTCAGGAGGAACTGAAATAAATACATTTCAAAAATACAAATTCAGTACAAAATCAACAAAATAACAAAATTTTCCAAAAAATATCACCAACCACACCCTTCTTTATTATTCAGGCAAAACTGCTCAAAACAAACCCAAAACCCCCTAAAAACAGCCATAAATGCCTCAAAAATCCCCCAAATATTTGCCTAACTCACCAAACATAAATAAATACATTTCCAACATTCCAACATAAAAATTCAATATATAATCACCAATCAAAAATATTACTCCAAAAAATATCACCACACCCTACTTCATTTTTTAGGCAAAACTGCTCCAAACAAACCCAAAATCATGCCCAAAAAATAGCCAAAAATGCCTCAAAACCCCCAAATATTTCCCTTAAACTCACCAATACATAAACTTGACCGCAGGTCCCGAAAACTTCCCAGCCGAAAGTCTAGATCCCGGACCCGAAAGATCCAAATCCCCACCGGGCATTCTTCCCCCGCTTTCATACCCCTCTTCCCCCGATCCCCCAACCTTTCCCCCGTGACCTTCCCCACTCTCTCCACTCGCCATCTGATTCAGAAATAGATCCTTCACCGTGAATAATAGCGCAAGAAGTATCAAAAAGTAGAATGAATTTGCTCCATTATTAATAACCCCAGTATCTGCCATAATTAATCACTTTCTCCCCTCCACAACTCCAAGCATCCTCCTCCAAAATCACAATCCTTTTTACAAAATTCAAAAACTTCAACTTTGACCTTTCTTTTTTTTACAAAAAAACTCTACTTTATTACTAAACTTAAAAAAAAAGTAGGAAACCCACCGTTTTATTCACCTTCTCCTGGGAAGGAAGAAGAAAGTGAGGGTGGAAATTAGAGTAAAAGTCACAGATTTTTTAGAGGTAAAAGTACAACAAATCCTAGGACGAATGATTTAGCAACAAAAATTCCCCAAATATTGCCAAATTACTTCCTTTTCCTACAAAAATAGGCAGAAAAGATGGGGATTTGGCTCGATAGACGGCGCAGCCAGCGAAATCCCCCAAAAGTCAAAGACCCATCGGACTTTCACCTGACTTTCATCCCTCTTTTTACACATTTTATAAGAGAAAAGAAAGTGACAGAATTTCCAAAAAGTGACGGAATTTTTTGTAAACTTTTTTGAGAATTTTTAACATGTAAATTTTACGAAAAAATATACACTGAGTCAGCATCCAATTTGGTGTATCTTTTATGGGAATTTGTATGGAAGAAAGTGTGTGAAAATATTTAAAGTTGAGCAGAGATACAACTTTATCGGAGTTTTTTTTGGCCAAACCTTCATTTTATCGATCTGACTTAGACTGCCGAGATCAATTAAAGTTCTTGAATCATCTTTTTCGCTGTTTTAAGGCATTTTAAGGGGTTTTAGCGAGAGTTATCTTGAGATTAGCAAAACTTGGAATATGTAAATTTATTAAGGATATAATATGAGGAATTGTGGAAGTTTTTTTTAATAAGATGATACATAAAAACAACTACAACAAGTGGGTGCACGTGATTCATTTGCTTTTACGTGAGGTTTTTATTAATTAATGCTAAAAAATTAGGCAAAAGACCCTACCGATTCCTAATATTGCAGATTTTAAAATACCAAAACAAAACAACCAGGGGATGATTACATGATGCATTAAAAGCTTGTATAAATAACCGGAACAACATAATTCCAGATTTATCCAGAGACTCTCTCTCCACTAGAAAAATAATTAGACTGGAAATGAAATTAGAATTACAATACATTTAAAATAATTCTTACAAAAATTAATTTGAAGCGGATTGAAAGGGACGGAATATATGAGGAATAGGAATAACCTAAAATAAGTTGAAGTTGCATAGGAAAAGTCTGGATAAAGAGTAAACTTATACTCGTGGGATATTCCTATTAATAAGGTAAGTTAGAGTTAGTTTCATTGCTTGGAATTGTAATGTTGTAGTAAATTTGTTTTTTTTATGACGTGACATTTTTGGTATGGAACTGGGTCCATTGTTATCAACTTCTGAACTGTGAATGAGCATGAGATGGAATAATACCTAATTCATTATTATTTATTATTATTTATTATCATCACTCTCTTTTGTATATGTTATGTCGTGGTTTAATGGTTTCTGGTTGATGAGACTAGACCATACAGTTAGGTAGTAATTGTGTCTAAATAGCTACCCTAAATCCTCGCCTATATGCCGCCCTCGCTAAATGTAAATAGGCCCGTCCTTTACGTGTTAAAAAGAGTTTTCCCATGTTGAACATGCGATGTACATAAGCCGCGGCATATGGGGGAGGATTTAGGGTAGTTGGATTAGTATAGGAACTAACTAAGGTGGGTAAATGACAGGGGAGTAGACTTTAAAATGAGAGTTAACGTTACAATAATATTATTTGTAAACAAAAACTGGATATACTCAGGTTAAAGGAAGGTATTCGTCGTTAGAGGTTAATTTATTTAGGCTTATATGGTAATGAGGTTTTTATGGGGTTTTGTTTTCATGAAAGTTACCACAACCAATATGATAATTGGTAACAGTAGCTGCAGCATTGCTTATGTTTTGTGATCTATAGTTGGATCTTGAGTGTATAAATTAGTGCTTGGTTTAATGAGTTTTAGCAAAGCAAATCATATTGCGAAACTGGCTTTAAATGTATTAAGTTCAAGAGTTTAAGTTTAACTTGGTAGATAATACCTGGGACCTAGAGACGGTACTGTAGAAAGCTACGATTTACAGCTACAGCTATGCAGTAATTTGATACAAGAATTATTACGATTGCGATGTTGAAATTAGCGTTAGGTTTTGTAGGTGGTTTGGTTAGTAAAACTTTGCTCAGAATTTAGAAGTTTGATCTCAAGCTAATTAATGAAAGTCGACCATTTTTATTTTTTAGAAATTGCTTTTTAAAATAAAAAAAGTCAATTTTAGACTTTTTATATTTTTATTTTAGCCGTTGAATTTTGATTGATAACTTGGGTTTAGAAGAGTGAGTTTTAGAAATACATTCAAGCCTTTTATTAGCTAGATAATTGAAGCTGTAATAGTACTGCTGAGTACAATAATGGTAAAAGGTGTAATATCGGTTACTGAAAGTGTTAGTAGAAATAGGAATAATTATTCTAATTGCTTGTGCATGTACAGCTGCGCTTTGCTTAATTGTCTACCTTAACTGCTATTTACATTAATACTAAGTAGTAGTTGTGGCATTTGTTTTCTATAATGAAAACATGGAAATATATTCCCATAAAAAGTGAACCAAAAATCTTTGAAAGAGTGAAAGGATTCGGCCAGTGAATATAAATGAATTATAATCCTTTTCTTAAGCACTATTGGCCATTCATACAAAAAGAGACTTATCTTTATAAATTATAAAAGAGATATCGTCTTCCGGTATGCAGTTGATGTGCTTTTTTATTTTCATTAGACACGTTTGTTTGGTTTGTGGCAGTTGCTTCCGGTTTAAATTTAAATTGGTATAGTGAGAATATGAATCAGAAACTTTTAATTAAAAATCATTTGGCAAGAAATAAATAACACTAACATAATAATTAACTAATGGAATGCAGTTTCATTTAGCGCAATAAAAGTAAAGTAGTTTAAAGTATCATTTCACAATATTTTTTGTTGAACTACTAGGTAAATAAATCGCAGACACATATTCGAAAATATTCTAAGCTAAAATTATGCGGCTTCAAATTGTAATTTGCTTTTTATAGAGCAATTTTACCCTTCTAAACTGAAACCATTAATGTAGGATCATTGCTCGCTTATCATTGTATTCCCGTATTCCTTACCTTAAAAGTTTTGAGCTCAGTTTGTAGTAATCCATTTTTTCTGTATGCTCCGGCAGAAATAGTAATCATCTTTGTAAGCCAATACTAAAGTTTGACCCGATGTCATGTAGAATCATTTCAGTGATTCAAGCCGTATTTTTAAGCATGAAGCATCTAAAGATACATTACATCAGTCGAATATGACCTCACAAAATTAAAGTTACCCTTTTTAAAACTGAATAAAAGGAAGTATAGCAGCAAATAGGATGCACCAATATTACTCGCATTTCCGTTTCCATTGCCGTAATTTTCATTTAATTCAAATAGCATCCTCCATTGACGGCATAAGATGTAATTGCATGAATTATGAAACGTATACACTGCTTTTTAACTCAAGTCAGTAGAAAACAGTAAACAACTATTAGTTGCCGTTTAAAACTATGGAGTTTAGGTTGTTTGTAAACGCATCCTGTCTTTGTTTACCACAAACTGTCAACTGTGTGGCCTGAAACCAAAGTTTGTTCGTCTTTTTATCAATTCATTAACACCATTGTAATACGTGCTTTGCTCAGATCTGCCACTAGGACTGTCTACTGATCTAAATCATATCATGTAGTGATGGGGTACACATTAACTTACAAAGATTATAATGTGTGAAATAAATACAAAGAGTAGTTAACAAATGCAGATCCTGAAACTTAATATTTGCAAAATTGCAGCAAACTCGAAATGATGATGCGGATAAACGTTCTCCGAAAGTCAAACTAAATTACCTACGTGCCTGACCCTGACCTAATGAAAAATACTTATAGGACTTAAGTTTATGTTCAGTTTTACCTCCCAAGAAATCAATTGACGGATCACCTTACCTTTTATGTTTTTCAAAAATTATGAATAAATAGATGATCTCACTATCAAATCCAATACTTTCGATTTACAATAGGCGTTACGGCATTCTTTAAATTTGCATGATCTCCGTGTAAAAAACGAAAGAATAATCTCCTAGTGAGCTTTGAATCATACGCAGATCCGTCATCTTTTTAGGATGTATGTGATAATGATGAATGATAAACTTGTTTCTACAATAAAAAAACATACTATTCTGCTGAATACAAAATACAATGGAACCATTAAATCACCGTTTCATCGCCTCTGCTACTTGTAATTTATACAGATAATGACTAACGCTAACGTTTCAGAATTCTACCGTATTTCCCGAATTAATCACCCCCGTTATAATGCCCCACTATCTTTCCAATTTGCCCTATCTTGTCCATGTTGAGAGAATTTCCATTTTTTCCTTCGAAATAATAATCTCCCTGGGGTATTATTTAGTGAAATACGGTAACTACCAAGTCTGCCGGTTTTCGGTTATGATAGCAAGTTTAGTTTAGAACGCAACATACTAAACTAAAATAGCACTCTAACTTTGGTCATGTAAATTTCAATAACTATTCCATTCTATCTCGCTGTCTCGAAAACAATTAGTAAAAATAGTTAACATGAATCTCATTAATAATATACTATCCCTTATGCCTTATCCCTGCACTAAAGCGTTATGGATTTGTAAGCTTATAACCGACGGTTCTAGCTATCTATGCTACAATCTTGGAAAAGTCTTCCCATATAGTTATTTAAACTTCTAAAATCTACATCATGTTCAATAATACGAAGAAAAAGCCTAGTATATTTTAGTTAATAATAAGCAAACGCATTAGATGATTCTTAGTTTGCTTGGTTAAAATAAACTCTATTTAACACAAAGTATATTTAGCCCGTCCTGCACACCAACTCCCAACATTTTGGAGTAAATGCATACGCTTAATCTGTATGCTATAAGTAAGGGAAGATAGGACCAAATAGTAAATGCTAAATCCATTTGTTGGTCTTTTAGTTGAGGATTTAGATATTTAGAATATTAATTTTAGACGAGTTTACTATAATAGTTAGTCAACTACCACCTCTCACAACCAGCATGAGTAGGGTTGACGGCTTGACGGTTGAGGAGATGAAAAGGTGGAAATACTAATACTTAATGTTGAATCGGTGACCTGCTCATAGACTTTTTGTTAGTACTAATTCGAAGCTTACCCAGTGAACTTATCCAATTTTGCATTGGTAGAATTTTTTTGCTATTACTGCTACTTTAGCACTAAGAGTAAATAATACGAGTAAATTTTTATTACAAGAAACTCGGCCTAGACCTTACTACTTTACCGCAGCTAACTGTGACATTTGCATTGCAAGTACAGTTTATTATTTGTACTTTGTGGTTTATAAAAAACCTGAAACGTGTTATAGAAAACAGGATTCCAGTATTATATCGGGTCTGACCGAGGGAATATTTTTTTTATCCCTTTAATTCCTTAAATTAAGGATTTGTGTACACAAGATTTTAATCCCTTGACGTTTGCTTTGGAGAAAGCTTGTGAAGAAAACTTCAGTAACGATGAGCAATCCACTAAGTAAATATTTTTCGTGTCTTTCATTTTATTTTTATTCATATATTATTTCAATCAAAGTATTTGGGATGATTTGTTATTCTTGTAGCTTTGAACTGGTATCTTCATGTAAATATTATTTAACGTGCATAAGCTGAGTTATTTTGAGCGTTTCTTGATTAAATACGAATGTCCATAAGATGGATTCGGATCTAGTACATTTGATTTTCATATGTTTTTTAAATCAGACATAAAGTAAATATTTTCAGACGCTTTGTTCATGCTTTTATGAGCACATGGCATTTAACAATGGGGGTGCTATTTGACGTACGTTTCTTTATGATACGATTAAAATAGCATAAAATTCTCAAACGGATGTCCTTTTAGTAAGGAATGCATGATGTTTTGATGATTTTAACTTGCAGCTCACAACTAAAGATTAATGTCTCGATCAAGGCTAGTAGTAGTGCATGTATTGCAAACGCAAATCGCCAAAGCATCAACTTATCTACAAAATTTTAAACTCAGCTTGAATTTCAGCAAAATGTGTTGTTATCAACAGGTTTATAAGTTTTCTGTACCAATTAATGCTATTATCACGAGTCTCTTGTCCTGACCAAGAGTCAGTCTGTCATTTATTATCGGTTCATTACAATCTTTACATCTTAAATTAATTACCCTGACAGATCCGAAATACGCCCGGTCTTGGCGTCGACCCAGCGCGTTCTTCACAATCGGAGAAGGGTCAGAAGGTGATTCAGATCAGTATAATGAATTTGATTCCGATGACGACGTTCCAGGCTCAATTAATCGACTACGAAGGAAATCATCTGTCCCATTTGTCTACTCTTCCAACTCCAGTTTAGGTAAACAATGCTCCTTATCCTATGCAACGTGTCCAACGTCTTATTCCATTTACAGTTCATCATTAAGCCAAAAGCCATGAATGATGAAGCCGAAAGTTGCATTTATAAATGCAAAGTACACATCATCCGAAAGTTGTTCCTTGTTTACCATTTCAGTTTAGTTTAAACTAAGGCCCTTTACTGCAACGATCCATTCCAAATCATGTTTAAATTTTGGACACCGTTTTAAGTTTCATGTGTGTAATACTTACGGCTATTATGCAGAACACTTAGCTCTAGCCAGCATTTCAGTTGATTTTAGTTAACTGGTGATAATAGGAGGAAGTAAAATGAGTCATGACGTCTTCTTTTGTTGTTTATATTTAATTTCTAATCCACTAAATGAAACACGAAGGCTAGACTAGACACATCTGCAAGTATAATAATTAAGGTGGCATATGCAAGAGGGATGGATTTGCCATAGCTAAAATGAGTTAATTGCTCTTTACAGCAATAGAAACTAACTAAACACAACTAACGATATGATAAGGAAAGCACATTTCACAAGTTTTGCATAGCACTCTTATTAAATTCACATTCATATCATTCACCAGCATACACAAAAAGAATACCAGTACCAGTTAGCGGACCAATGCAATGTCCTCATTATTATCCTTCCCAGTTTTACTTTGTACCAAGAGCATGTATTCCAGTCTAGCTACCTGGGCATGAGATTTTGCTATTTCTGAATCTACCTGATGAATATACCTGTTGTCTAGAAACTAAAACTCTTTCCCATTACAATATGCCTCTATTTTTTCATGCTAAGTGTGACTTTTCTACCCCATATGATCCATCCTTGACTTGACATGCATAGTGAAGAATGCTGTGGCTTTACATTAGTAAAACTAGAATGGATGGATGTATTTCATCAGTTAACTTCTTTTGTTTCTACTACTAGATCAGAATCCTACATTAAACAACATCTCTCGAGATTGAACTATACTTGTTGGATTGAAGAGTTTAAAGTAAAGATAAGACATAATGAGGTTTCTGAGCCAGTTAGCACGAACTAATCTCTTTAACTCTTTCAGTTGCTATTTTTCAAGGTAGATTAGGAACGGAGCAAAATATTTACGTTCATTATTTTTGTTTTAGTGACTACAAAAGCTAAAAAACGTTCTCACGTGTTCTGTAACTGTTCTGTAAATAGAATTGATGCTGTAAGAACAGTTTCTTAAGACGAAAAGTCTGAGTAAACTGAAGTTTTATTTGTAGAGCAACTTAAAAAACTGTTGTTGATCGAATAATGTTGACTTTGTTGTAATATCTTACTAAATTTAGAACAGTTATTCATTTTTCTAATGTCACGGGATTTTCAATCAGCTTTTGGAATCCTTACAATATTACTATAGTAGAGTACTGGAGAGGAATTATTATTACCACAAACTATCGGCTTCAGTGCTTCATAAATTAAAACGATACATAGGCAATATTAAATTGGAATTTTACCTAGTTATATTAAATCGATTCTTGGTATTTTGTGACATTTGTAAAGTACACTCACGAAAGTGATAAAAATGCGTTGTCTCATCCTTCATGAAGTATAGTAGCACCAGCGTTTTGATTAAGCGAGTCTCAAGTAGTAGGCGGTAGGATGTCTTGAGTACACATGCATTAATTTTCCAGCTCTTGAGACGATCCGAATCATAAACGATTGTTTTACACATACACGTCTTTCCCTCATAATATCAATAAAGATTGTAGGAAATTTTAGAGTTAAATATTCCGAATTTATGCAGAATCACATTCTCATGTAGAGTTTCCATTCAATCATTCGGTAGGTTGGATGGAGTTGAGTTGGGTTTCGTAGAGGTAGAATAAAATCATATTCTCTGAAACTTCATTTTTCTTCTCATGTTAATTCTATTATTGAAGTATCCAACTATCCAGTCAGTAAGATATTAAACATTAGCATCACAAATCCAGACTCGGTGATGCTATCCAGTAGTTGCTTATACATTTGAATTTGCAGTTTAATGGCAGTGGGATATTGGGAACTGATGCATGCATATGTATTTGGACGTTTAAATGAAATATTTGAAACTGTAGATACTTTCTGTCACTTCTAGAGTAGCTACTTTCATATTCAGTCTATATCAGTCATTTCCAGTACTAACTCCCTCAAATAGAAATTACCTTTTGATTTCCAGTAAAATTATACAGAGGAAAAGTATCCAACTAAACTGTGTAGTAAGAATTGTGCATTGATAAAGCTTACAAAAACGTTTCCTTACTTACTCATTTCATTACTACTACGTGAGAAATGTGTTAATTGGAACCATTTGAGATAAGCTTAATACTAAAAACAATTGAGCAATGTTCCTAAGACTCTATAGCTCAAGTGTCAAGTATTACAAAGGCTAATGAAGTTTTTAAGTTTTACTAAGGAACTTAAATAAATGTTGAGTCGAGTACACTGAATTAAAATGGATTGATCCGCAACGCAAAGCCACGACAAGAGTGTGATTGAATGAGGAATAAAACGCTTTAATTACCAGATTTGGGAATATATAAAAAGTGACAAAAATGTCGTGGTGGAGAATCTTAGAGTTGTACGCTGAAGATCCCTACATACGCCAAGTTTATGACTTGGTCCATCATGGAATTGGAGTTCATGGCTTTTCAAGTATAATAAAATTAAAATATTACATTCACAAAGTTTTTAAAGCAACTAAAAATAGCTTTTGAATAGTGTTGTGGGAGGAAGAAAGTTTTTATATTATTCTGTTAATATTATTATACCATGGAAAAATGTTTCTAAACTTACATGCTTTTGTCTGAAAATTGCATTATGTCAGCGTGGAGTGGATGCAACTGCATGCCACATCCGCTTGTAGAATGGAATTAGTAAGACGTACAAAAACCGGTTTAGGCCCAGATAACCTTCTTCCAGGATTTTTAATTTAATTTTACATACGCCTTTTCCTTGTTAAATGCGGATAATTAGGTTTTAGACTCTATAGGATGAGCAAAAATAAGAAAACTTAATAAAGCAATTCTGAATTTGAGTGAGATTTCTCATTTAACTTTCAGGTTACGAATCCAACTTACAATATTTAATAATTTATTTTTCTAAACTTTCAGAAAGCGATACAGAGCTCGGTTGGGAGGTTGCAGAAAGGAGAAAGAACCGAAGGGAAAGTATAATCCCGATGAATCAAGGTTTACAAAACTGGGTTGACCTTAAAGGAGTTTCATCAAATGCTGGAGCAACAGCAAGCGGGGAAAAGGCCGGTGACCAACTTCTACTTCCGGTCGCAGTCCTACCCGGCATTCGGAGGAAGAAATGCACCTATGACGAACTGAAGGAGATGGTGAATGCTGGGAAGATCAAGGAGGCTAAGATAGGTGTTCGGGATAGTGATTGGGAAGTCACGGACGAAATTAGATCTCGACTATGGCCCCTTTTGGCATCTATTCACGAGTCTAATAAAACTAGTCATGACGGACTTTATTGGGAGACTGTTGGTCAAATTTTTGGATCTCAAGGTTAATCTCGGAGAAATAAAAAATCCTTAGCTTTTTATTCATTTAATTTAATGTGTTTGTGTCCATCAGAACTGACCCCGGATGTCCACTCGGCAATTCCAGGATTTACTGACTCCCACTTCAATCTTTATTACGGACTTTCAACAGAAGGGCAAAGATTTTGCGATAGAATCGTCTCTGTAGTTGGATTTGTCTACCCAGCCATAACTTACTGTCCCCTGGTTCTACCTCTGACTTCTCTGTTTCTACACTACGTCCAGGTTAGACTCCCATTTTATAGAGTACATGAAGGGAAATGAATGAATGCAAATTCAAGTCAAAATGTGCAGTAACCGTTCGAGTTATATTACAATGTAATGTTTGACATTTTTTAGGAGGAAAAAGCATACAACTCAATATGCACTCTGCTAGCAGCCAGGCACAAAGTCTTTCTTACGCAAACAAAATTGGAATGGGAAGTGGCTTATAATACTGTTATGCAGCTAACAAAAAAATTCTCCGTAAGGAAATTACATGCAACTAATTTATAGCGTTTTGCATACTTAAGACAGGGATTAACTTATTAAATTGGCAAATTTCATTCAACCAGATGTACATAACTATCATCCTTAACAAATCTGATGAAATCATTTTATGATGGCATACGTAAAATTCAAACCTTTCCAACCGTAGTCTCCAATACAGCCCGGGCCTACTAATGATTTTTTCAGTTTTTAAGGGTCACATTTAACATAAAATTAAATAGGGCATATCAGGGTTATTGATAGTAATTACAGGGGCTACTATTTGGAAGGGGACACTATTTGAGATAAGCTTAGTAACGGTAGTAGTACCATGGCTAATTTTATGGTTTAAAGAAATGTAATTAAATTATGTCTCTATTAAATACAGAAGCCGGCCTTCACATTCATTTCACGAAATCTAAAGCCAGAGGAAAATGTTGAAAGTGTGTTTCGAGGATGGATTTGGTGGATCTTTAGGGATTTACCTCTATCCCATCTGGTAAGGAATATCATGAGCGTTTTGTTTTGAAAGTTAAAATGAAAAACAAGCAATGCGATGCTAGAGTTGGGACTTAAAAACAGATGGATGCAGGCAGGTGGAGGATTATCATAATTAACATGGATTTTTACCATTTCAGGCTAGAGTGGTGGACTGCTTTTTGATGGAAGGAGTTAAAGTCTTATATCGAGTGGCAATAGCATTACTTTTATCTTTCACCAAAGCCTGCAACTCTGATTCCAAATGGTCCAAGATGCTCGAAACCTCTGGACTTGATAGTGCCATATCAAAATTTTGTCGTGATATCTCTGTAATTGTACTTACCCTACTGCAATTAGCTGTTACACTGAATTGACTCTACTGGTCAGCCATTTAACATTTAATAGGAAAAGTAAATGAGCAAAAATGTGTATCAAATTTCAGTTAACTCCGCAAAGGCTCCTTAAATCAGCATTTTCAATCAGAGCCTTTAGAGGCTCTGAGATTCGTAAAATTTCTACGAAAGTTGAGCTCATTCTTAAAAGCCGAGGTACAGGCGGAGCTGGGAGCATGCAGAGGTCGAAATCCCATGAAAATATTCCAACAAGTCAGTCCCAGATGGATATTCAAATGATGTCACACACTCTGGCTATCAAGGAGGTTCGCATTGGTTCTTTTTTTCCTACAGATAAATGTTTAGATAAGATGAGTCTTGGAACCGATGAGTTTTACAGTTTTTGCATCTTTGCGTTAACTATTATAATACCTCCGATTGTGCTTAAATTGTCTATTCAAAATCCGTACTCCTACACTGAAGAAATTGACAAATAATCTCTTTCTTCTGCCATGGACTTGTAAATGCTTTCCAGAATTTGCATATTTTTCTCAATTCTAGCTTTAAAAGATGCTCTGGCTCATAGTTATTAAAATGAAAGATCAATTAGCATTAGTAGGAAATGTCTAACCTGTTGTTGTTTACTACAATGGCTCATTCTCTTTAAAATATTTTTTGTACGCTGCCTCACCTGGGAATGCAATTGAAATTAACAACTAAATTGCTTTTTGGGGATGGTTCTACTAAAATTATGGGTTCAATCTTATCCTTGCGTTTGAAAAAAATTGTTGCAAACGAATGGGCTCACGTACAGGGTAAGAGAACTCCCGAACATAAAAGTCCTGGTATGGGGCACTATCCAATTAACGATATTAAATCTGTGGCTCCTCGGGAATCTGTAAGTACTTCTTCCGCTTGGCTCTTTCTATCTTTCCCATGAAACCTGTTGCATAAAATGGTTAAATGGCTTAACTAGAGGAAAGTACATAGTGCATATGATGTACTTATAACACAACATAAAGGAAAGTCATTTATAAAAATGTGATCTACCCTTTACAGCTACTACTACTTTGGCAGTGGTTACCGATTCGGATCACGATGTATCAACCTGTTTTACTTTACACAACTGAAGAGCATGGATGCTCTTTAACAACTTTCTTCAAGAGAGTAGAAAGCCATGAGCCAACGATTCTCATTATTAAAACCACAACTGATGAGGTAATTCAGTGATTTTTCCATTTTAGAAAAAGTATAATGGACAATGTGCATATAATACGCTGTTTCTTATTCCTCGACTACCTGTTTCTTTCAGGTTTTTGGTGCATATTGCTCTACAACTTGGGCAACACGTAATGAAAAAGATGAAAGAGGGGATCGGCAACGATATTTTGGAACCGGAGAAACATTTTTATTTACCTTAAGTCCTGAAAAGAAAAAGTATCCTTGGGTGGGAATCAAACCACGAGCCGTGGTTGACGCTGAAAATGAAAACGAAGACGCTTCGCAAAACAATGCTAAAGTTCGGGGAAGAGGGACTGAACTTTTTATGCATGCTGATACTCACATGATCTCAATCGGTGGAGGGTAAGCATCGATAATCAATCATATTTGTAACAATTACTAGCGATTAGCCAAGCCACCCGTGTACTACAAAGTTGAATATTTTTTTATTTCTTCTTATGCCAAATTTAGAGAGGGACAAGGGATTTGTCTGGATGAAGATCTCCGTTTTGGAAAGTCAGAAACTTGTTTAACGTTTCAAAATCCACCCCTATGCTTGGAAAAGGACTTCGAAGTATCTGTGTTGGAAGTTATAGGATTCTCATGCGGATAGAAAAGGGTTGAACGAATGCTGAACAAATTATAGTCATTTTTACGCATTTATGTTTAAAGTAGTACGAATAACTAGACAGCATTTACAATCTTTATCCCTGAACCCATCATTTATACCTGTTATTACCGGATATAAAGTCTACTTACAATTATTTTAATAATATGTTAAAAATGGCTCATAGACTATAATGTTTTCTACATGAAAAATTGTTTAGCCTCGCTTTTTTAGGACCGATATTAATCAACCCCAAGCAATCCAATTTTACATTCCGCAGTGTACTTTAATTAGCAATGGGCTAACTAATTATAAGTTTTGTAGAGAAGTTATCGACTTTATTGACACTAAAAAAAGTGCTTTCACCGTCAGTTTTTATATTGCTATAATCATGAGATAAAAATCTGTAGAGATGATTTAGAAGAAAGAAACCAGCGCTTCCTCCCGATGCCAGGAAACTTTGTAATATAATGTGTAAGCCCCCATTCAATGTCCATAAAGAGTTAAATGTGACTTTAGCCTAGCCTGTTCTCACAAAAAACCCATAATACAAAACAAGAAACAAAAACTAGTCGCATGCATTTTAAACTAGAGAACGAGTAGAAATATCGCCACGACGAATAGTGGAAATGTAATCCTGTAGTCCTAATTATGTCAATGCGTGTATTTATATGTAACGATAATTATAATACCGATTTAAGAGGAAGTCCGTTCCAACCGTCTTTTGTTGCAATTTGTCATTTACTGAGAATGATCAATGCTAGAGGAATAATATGTAGCCTGCTTGTAAAGAATCAGTTTTCGTGAAAGAAATCAAGTTGGAGCCCTTATCACAAGGGATTTTACATCGACAATATCAAGCAATATCAAATAAATAGCGGATTTATCTGCGTAGAAAGAAACTGCATATTTATTAGGCATATTTATTTCCATTTCAACAAACCAAAAGATTTTACATTACCAAAATCAAAGTGTCCCAAACTTGCAGGTGAATTGCAAACCTTTTTAGTTTAATTTTCGATATGAAGAGCATGACGGGTTTATGCCTCTGATTGACGGGGTTAAATTACGGATTATTACTTCTATCACGGTTAAAATCTCCCATACCATGCATAAGCTAAGGACTTGCAGCATTCATAACAAAAATTATAAAGTCCCTAACATAACAAGCAAGGCTGGACTATTTTTAAACAAATATTTAATATTCAGCATAAAAGATAAAATATTCGTCTCCCAATCATCTTCCAAGTATCCCAAATAACAATGAATGCTGCAAACCTTCTAATCTTTACAACCCCTTTATACACAAAACTTTAGCAACAATAACGAATGCTGGAGCTGGGTAACTTGGCATATGCAGAGAGTGACAAATGTAATGTAATTCTTTATCCACAGAGGAAGTGCATACGACACGACAGGACTCTCCTTTGGGTATTATTTATCAATTTATAGAAAAAAGTGTCCAGTAGATGAATGGAAAGTGGAAATGAGGTCAGGCTCGCTAAGGAACAGCCAAGATGTCCAGCCGAGAACACGCACCGCATATAAATCAAGCATAAAAAGACTCCCAAGATACTATACATATTTCGTGCTCTCTACAACCTAACTTTGGATAATATCCCACTCTTCATATTTTTAACTCTTCATTTATGTTTATTTGAATGAATCTGAAGCAAGCGATTCAATTTGAAAAATCATCTTGACGCAAATCTATTAACTTACAAATATTATACACCAAATATTACAGAGGGCGAGGGATATTTGCTATAAATCAGATATAGCTTTAAAGATAGGTATCAAGGCCTGAAGACGGTTTGTTAAGAATTTACAGGCTTCTGTCGTAAATAAGAAAATAAGATGCCTATATAAACAACATAACTCCGTAGCTAGATTAAGGCAAATGCTGAATAAAAATCCAAATAAAAAAGTATGGCTGGAGTTGCTATTGATAAACTCTCTGAAAATCTCCCTGGCCTACTATTATTTGATGGATTGAATTAATATTCAAATGAATGAACAGAGACCAGCGTGATATCAACAGGTTTCCAGTATAGATGAACCTTCAATCATCTTAACCCTTTCGCGTCTTTCAATCTTACAATCCCAACACGTCTTTCCTAGTTGACCAGAGCAGTGTAGTCAATCAGTGACGTCTTAATCCCCAATCGTCAAGGGGTGTCCTTGTCCGATGGATCTTGGTATAATGAATCCCCCGTGCCCCAATGCAATCCTTCCCTGTAATTAATTACTCCTGAAGCAGAATTAACCCATGCTTTTGAGGAGATTAGAGAAAAAGCTGCCGTATTTCCTGGTTTTATTTACTTTTTAATAGTCCACCCTGGTCTTATAATTCACCTCAGTACCTAAAAATTTGCATGGTTTGTTCTTTTATTTGTTGGAGACATTGTTCAGGGGACTTAGGGGAATTACAATCGGAAATATGTTTGTTAAGCCCACTTTGACTGAAGTTGTAATCTATGAACTGATATCAATTCATTAAGAAAGCTGGTTCAGTACTGCATAATTATTTCATCGCAAATGAAAGTTCTTCCACATCTTTTAGTTATAAAATAAATTATTAGATATTTAAGCGACGCTTCGGCAACAAAACTAAACACGGGGTTAGCCTTCCTTTAGCCTTCTAACCAAGAGGTTCGAATTTGACAATAATTTCATTTTAACTTCCACATAAATGCACACAAATAAATCAGGAATATACTCTGCCAAGTCAAACTGTTCTTTCATAAGAATTTCCCACAAGCTTAAAAAGTTAATCCTACTACAAATAGTCCTAAATCATCTAATAATGTGTTTAGTAACACTTCAATCCTTGCTACCCATCACAAGCATCAGTTCTCAATACTTCCTTAAAGTACACATTACTAATGAAATATATCTTTCTTACAATTCCAATAATATGAATAAGAAATAAGATGCTAAAGCAAGAAGGAAGGGGATTTTTGAAAGAGGAAGGAGATACCCTTTATAAAATGATGTATTATTATTCCCAAACATTGCATACATCCTTATGCAACTATTCTAATCCAATACAGCGTTCCTTCTTCATATCCCAAAAAGTGCTTTATATTTTTATTCCCTATCTCCATCTCACATCCATACAAATCCACCACTTACATGCTTACATTTACACCATCCTTACACATGTAGAATAACAGACACACATAACATTACATCTTCGTGGATACGATACAATGACGGGCCAAGATCCTCAACTTGTAACCCAAGTAAAAGACGACGAAGCCAACCCAACTGCCGAAACTAACTTACTAAGGCAAATCTGGAGATTGAGGAAGAAGAAGATGAAGAACAAGACTTTTCTTTCATTCCTTAAGATGCATAGTAATATTAAGAAAGAGAGACCTCAGTAGGTTTCAAGACTTGGTTGGATCGACACGGACGGACGTGGAGACTGGAGACCTGACCAAAATATCAACCAAGTCCTCCGGTCCAAAAGACCCGAAATTTGAGGCAGAATTGTTAAAGACCATACCATTATTACTTACTACTACTACCACAACTACAAGAGCTTGCTAAGGAACGAGGACTATTGTCGAACAAATTGTACTATTCATATGTACGAAAAAAAAATAAGTTTCGGCATTTTTCTACAAGAGACTCACATTTAATTGTTGAAATTAGCGTGAATCTTCAAAGAGCTTGTACAGGATGTGAGAAGGTCATAATTCTCTCCCTTTATTTACACCCTTCATTCAACCCTATAGAAAGCCACGAAGACTGTAATAGACGAAAAGTCTTGGCAGAAGCGTTTAATCCCCTTGAGGTTGGAAATGACTGGTTAAATGTTCTAACTTGGAACAGAATGTATGAAAAAAATTCAAAAAATTTGTAACAAGTCGGGAATATTTAATTAAAAAATTAAATAACCACATTAGTCTTGTGTAACATAAAAAACATAAGGTTTATAAGGAAGGAAGTGTCGAGAGAGATAAGGTTGGAACGGTTTCCCAAGAACCTTCCGTATCAATCTGAGAGCGTGTGTGTTGAACAAAGAGATTCATAACCGGGTTTGTGGAGTTTTGGCTAAAGGAGACGTAATACATAAATGATGGAAGGTTGAGTCCTGGATGCATGAAAAGTTGACGTGATTTTAGTGCATAGTGATTTTTACGGGTTTTTTAAAGAGTTTTTCCGTCGATAAGGAATTGAGACGAATAAGTGAAGTGTTGAAAGTTGTTTTTGCTTAGGAACTTTCAGGGGAACCGCACCCCCTGTGAAAGCTTTTGGAGATAAAATGCTTAAACTTTGTGATAATATGCCTTCTTACCTAAAGGTTAGGTGGAAATGTCGGAATTTTGTTTTGAATTGGTAAGTTGAGGATATGATGATGATGATTAGCGATGATGTTGTTTTATTAATACAGTTGAGGACATATACAGAGGTTATTCTATTTCTTCTTGGGATTCATAATTTAGCAAGTCATTTTTCCATTGAGGTTCCTAGCTGCGAGGGCAGCCTTTCCTTGAGCGATGTTAAAGAAATTGATGAATGTATGAAATTTGGGTCAGTAATAAGGATTTTGGGATGGTAGCTTCTCTGGGTGAGACAAAAGGTCAAATAGGGTATCGATATTACCACTAAGGATACAAAAGTAGAGAGAATATGCGTTTACATTGGATATTTATTCGGGAATTTCAATGAGACTAAAGTCTATGAAGGAGATTTGCCAATCATTTATTCATTTTTATTATACCAACTGTCTGTAGGAAGCAATACGGACATCATTTTGAACTAAATATTATTTCTGCTTGATAACTACTTATCCCAGCAATTTACATGCAAAAACTATTTAAAAAGAGGCATAAAATAATGCAATGCAAAGCATTCGTATACTCTCGTTGAATTTAATTATTAATCACATCTTAAAAACTCTTTTATTTGTATTTACAGGCTAGTTTTGTGGATATTATTAGAAGCCCTGTGTGTCCCACAAATAACGCTTGCGGTAAGTATGTGACAAGACGTAATAATCCATTGAAAACGCTCTTCTTATGCTGCATGAAGTATTCATTAATCTCCTAAATAGGCCGAGTAATTCTTTGAGAACTGTTAGATTATATCAGTAAAAAAATCCGTCCTTCTCTTGTCAATTACACCCATCATTTAAAATATAAAATACCGAACTAACAACGTGAGTTTTTAAGCCGGTTCATCCTCTGCAAACCTACCTACTACCACAAACAGTTTGTTAGCATGGTTTGTTATAAAAAGGTGCATTCCTCCTTTCACCTTTTACTAAAAAAAAGTTAATCATGCCTCTCGCACTTTGGATTTTTATAAACTTTCTTTGTAAATATCTTTCCCTGTTTAGTACATTTAAAGTAAAGCTTTCAGACTTTGCTATACTTTTGTCAAATTTTGAGACAGGAAACTTTTAGAAATACTTTGGACATTCGGGTTGTTGGAAATGGAGGGTGTGTGGACGCAAATGAACTGGATAAACATTATCATTTACTAGAAACTGTCTGAAGTGAAAAGGCTTCACCATATGTCTACTAGAACTAATATTTATAATAAGAGGTTCCTCTCCCAAAGAAGTTTTGAACCGATTCAATGCTTTCCAGAACGTCGAGGAGTGAATTCACTTCGTGCTCTTAAAATTTAGGCATGGCATACGTGACAAGTTGTAAAAGTGCGTAACGTGGGGTGTAGGGTACCAAGTTACTTTTTACTTGTAAAAAAGACGCATAGCCAAGCTAAGCTCAGAGTAGAAGTAGAATCAATGAGCAAAGGGCAAGAAGGAGCTTATGAAGTGTAACTTTAGTTTTAGGGAGATGAAGATACTAAAAATAAAACTGGAGATTTAAATCCGACCGATCCTCCCTCAAACTGTTTTCAATTATGTATAAATCTTTTATTAAACTTACTTTTATGAAAGATGCATTCTTCAAAATTACCGAGTTTATAAAATGTTCACAATTTTCTGACGTTAATTAATTATGGTAAACTTTAGTATACTTTTTGGCTATTTTTTTCAACAGTATCTTTAGCAATCTGGTGCTAACTAATGGAAAGAATGCCGACTTGAAATATTTTGCAAGTGATTCAAGAAATAGTAGAGATAAGAAGATCAAATATGCAATAGCCATATCTCCTACTAGATACTTTCGACAACGTAAAAAATGCTGGAAACCCTCCTTCAAGTAGAGTAAGGTTATCTTATTTCTCGGTTGGCAATAAGTACGCTGCATGCCACAACCCTTTTTTCAGCTATTTTTTGCATTTAAATTTTTATGTTTTCCATCAAGAAGTTACCCACTACATTTCCTCGTCATCGCCATTTGCTTAAGCAGAACTCAAAGCTTTCAATTTCCATCCACCTACAAACTCGATAGCAAAGTCAATACTTTCTTGTGAAGGAAAGTAAGTACTTTCAAAGCTTTCCTTACCGCATCGAAAAGTAATAGAATATGACACCCTGTCTCTACCATTGGAAGTTTAAGAACTGCAGATAGAGATTATAGCTTTGTAATGAAATCTAATGGAGATTGAAACGCGTGTTTAAACAGAGCAAACAACCCACCTTTACAGTATACAGTTGTAATCATAAAACAAGTCTTTACGATGCACCCCTGACTAACCATGCATGCATAGGATTGAATAGACTAGAGTTTATGTGAATAGGATTAGAGTAAAGAAATGAAGATACTAATTGCTTCACAAAGGAACATTATTTGTTGACATGTCAAACTTAAAGTTGTATATTCTTTTTTGTTTATCTAACCGACTGAAGTCAGTAAAGAGAATCAACTGCATTCAAAGTGCATTAAAACCTTTATCAACCTACAGATGAATTTTTGAGGACCTCTCATGTATAAAACTGCTGTATACATGTTTTTAAAGCTTTTATTACGGCACGGTTCGTACGTTTAATGTGCTTGCTATTTATGGTTTTGCACTATATCTCTCTCAGGATTATCATTTAAAATCTGAGCTATCTCCTATGAAGAAACCTAAATCAACTTAAAAATTGAAGTATACTGCATTGTATCTAGTACAAAGTAATATGAATTATGATTGAACGTTCGTTAACCTCCGCCTTGCCAATCTTCCCACATGGACTGTCAAAAATATTAATACATGTAGAATCGATAAAAACTGCAGGTATCAAGAATATTGGTCTTTTATTTGGGACTTGCAAACTACCAAGAATTAATGCAGCAGCATAAACCGTAGAGTAGATTTTATACGAGACTGCAGAGGTTGAATACCATAATATACCTACTAGATGCGTAGGAGAATAGTAATTTTTGTTTGGTTATTAGAAATTGACCTAGAAACTAAATTCTGGACCAATTGCAATTTCATAAAACATGCTAAGAAAATGAGGAAGATGATTGAACATTATACAGACACAGCTTAAGTTCTTTAACAGTTTGTGGCAATGACAATAATATCGACAGTATTTATCATGACCATTGTTGCTTATGATCTTCATTTTTATCCACCCACAGGGACAAGGTTGAGGATGAAGTTGACATGTAAAGTAAAATTAAATTGTTGACTGCTGGACTCGACTCGACTGCCGTTTTTTGTACCTTATCTAAATCTGTGAACTTAACTTACCCGCAGGATATGGAGATCTAAAATTTAACAGTGTGAAACTTTTATTTTCTACAATGTGTCTCATACAATGCACAGAAGAGTTTCAACTTTCAGTACATGGAATCATTTTTTATCCAAGCATTTCTATTTAAGATTTAGTTCCTTAAATGGAATGGAAGAGGATGACTTTAGTGTGTTTCATTCTATCGGGTCGGGTGCATACAAATGAAGTCGAGCGTTTGGTTTTGATTCTGTAGTTAAAAAACATCTAAACCTCCATATGCTTAACTTGCAACGTCTTCAGTCTAGAAATGGACAGATTGATTAACCAAATTGTAATTCCAACAAATAGCTTTCGCTATTTGGCTTCATACTTACTATCATAGGTTTCGAAACTTTTTACTCCAGACTTTATAATAAGCTACAAGTGTATTCTTAAATCGGATTATGCAACTACTTTATCTTAATTTCTTGTATCCAGGAAGAAATTAAGCATCCCTGATTAAAACTTTGTCTTTTAGACCATAATCATAATCCAAAAACTGTAGAGTCCATATGAATGAATTCCCTAATTGATAGCTCAATGTCAATATGCTAAGTGCTGCAATTTTTTTCTCTTAATGTTTCCAACAACGTGTAATGTTAATTTAACATTACACATACATAATTAACATTGTTAAACTAGATCCTTCCTCGTATGTTGGTTTTAACTCTCCTCTCGCTGTCACCCTTTATTTTCTTAACTCTTTCAAGTTCCTTGTCAAGAGGAAACGACATAATAGGACAGACAAGAGTTGCTGAACCTCGTACAAGAAAAAGACGATAGATTGTTTTTTGCCACACGGTTTGTGATAAAAATATGTAAATTTATATACGAGTCTTCCTATAGCAGAAACGATCTTAATAGATGTTTTTAAGTTTAATAAAACTATCTGACAAGATAGGATACTAACTACTCCGAGTAAAGATTCTAAAAAACCTCAGGGATCCACCCCTTCCTTGTCCAGGGAAGGAACTTGTCAAGCGAAAGGACACCCATCCATTCTTTTAATAAAATCCTGACGATTTATACGAGGGATCTTATGCAAAATATAAATACCCCTTGTATACCAATCATTAACCGGTGGGTGATTATTAAATTAAAGGGGATACCCATGATACGTTCTACAAACAGCTTAAGTTTATTTACTGGATGCGAGATGCAATATAATTTAAAACCCACGACTTACTCCATGACTTACGACGGCAGAATGGGAGGTCTTTGTAATAAAACTGGATTTAAACAACATTTAAAACTCCGTTTATGAACGTCTCTGGAGCTTTGGTTCCTGCTTAAGAAACAAATATATGTGGCGTGCGTGTTTGTAGTTAGTTAGTACCGTATTCCCCAGACAATAGGCCGCCCTCGTTAATTAATCCGCATGCTATCCTTCACATGTTAAAAGGGGTATCTCTCCCATGTTAAATATGCTTCAAAAAATTATTTTTTGATGCATAATCCGCGGCCTATTGTCGAGAGAATAATAAAATTACGCGTGTAATATACTAATAATATGTAATAATAATGAAAGTCATAGTTCAGAAACATCAGCATCGTTCTTACCTACAGGCCCCTCACCTTTCTAACAGGAACTTTATACTAAGTTTAACTCACAATGGATGACTGACAGTAAATTACCATCTGACAAAACGCTTCCCCATCTTTCATTCGGTTGTAAAATCTTATGACTTTAATCCTAAAACCTTTCCCATAAAGTAAGTGATGTTTTACTTGACTTTCGACAAAAAGCTACGTGTCTACTTGCGTACTTTTGTGGTGTTTTTTTTTTAACTTGTTGAAAAGTATTAGAAGGTTGAATGGAGTAATTAGTCCAGGGTACAAGGATTAGATTTACAGTTTAACCTCATGCAGAGAAGTTACTAGGAACGAGCCATATCCATGCATAACTGTACTGCGGTGTCACTTACTTTTACTCAGAAGTAGGAAGAACAAGGGAGACCAAGTTAACCGTGAAATTGACGATTTCATTTCAATTTTTCCAAGTGGTATGGCCAATAATAATAATAAAGCTACCATATTATGTCAGCCAGTTTTGTATGAAATAAAGTAGGTAGTATAAGTAGTGAATGATGATGGCTAAGGGTAGATGAGTGAGAGAAGAGGTTTGAAGTTCATAAATCATCCCTTGAACCCTTAAAGGCCCTTTTCCAGCTTGTGAGGGAACCACGTAGAAATCATTACATTCACAGCAACAGCACACATTCCTGTTAAACTATGAATCGAGTAAACATACTCGATCTCTTCAATTCTCTGATCTTCAACCCTTAGCTTTCTATACCTCATTTATTTGATGGTTCGTGCAGGCCTTTTTACAGCTTATATAAATAAGCCGTCGTTTTATTATTGAAAGTGGGAATGAATAGGAAATACCGTTTTGCTTTTATTCTTTATGATGTCTTCACTTGACTTAAATAAGTCGGATCTGATTGTGTTGTGAAGATTCATTTTTACTAACACACTTTTCATGCTATTTTTTTCTTTCGTGGATTTCTAAGAAGCTATAACGTGTCCAAATCAAATGATTTTATAAATTCTGAGGAACCAGAAAAAAGGTCCATTAGGCCAACAAGCCTTCTGCAGTAGCAAATAGTAGCTTTGTCCTATTATATTCGATGCGAGACTTACACATTTTTTTCTCATCATCTATGAATGAATGGAGACCCCTTATTTCTATCACAAAAGCTGCGAGGAATTGAGGAAGACGATCTTACCAGGCACAATTGTATGATAGAAAAAGAAATGAAATTAAAAGCGCTTGAAAGTGCCATAAAAGTTATTCTTAGTTGCATTAGTCTCACAATAAATACGGAGCTTACACACACTTTCAAAATCTTAAAGCAAAGGTTTTTAAACTCACTAGACTTTTATCATCCTGACCTTTTTATCATAATACTATGAGTGCTAGCCAAACGTTCCCTCTTTGTTGCACCTTTTCATTTCAGGTGTTGTATTTTGACACCCGTCTGCCAGCTACTTTTAGACGTGTGTAATATGAATACAAAATTACTACTTACATTTACATTTCTCCAGTATTACCATGCAGAACATACAAAAACCCTCTACACATTCAGATTTATCATGGTACATTTTCTCCGCATCCATAAACGAACAACTTAGAGGGTTTTTATAATGCCTGCATTTATTATCTTGCCGATCATAATATTTTAGTTTTTAGACAATTTACTGCGGTGGGGACTGCAGGGTGCTTTTATGCAGGAATATAAAATTGAATTCTAAGGGTGAGGATTACCACCAAAGCAGTAACATATTGTTAATTCATAAAAGTTGAATTTGTTTGTATTATTACTCCGTACATGTAGTGTGCTGTGCTTGCATCTGGTTATTCTTAAGGATGAACAAATATTTTAACAATGTGCATGGTGAATTTTATTCATGGCATATTTGAATATAATAATAGTGCTAGAATGAAATAAAGTGGTTGTTCTTGGTGTGATTAGGTCCACGAGATGAGAAATGAGAAGCCAGGGGCGAGGAGCCTGACCTGGTCGTGATAAGGGTTTAATCGTTTAATCATTTGCTCCATCTTCAACCCTGCAAATAGATACTTTAAGGCTCGGTTCCTATATTATTAACCCTTAGTTTCTATATGTGGTACGCAGGGGAAATTATTCAGAGTAGTATAGTATTTTAAAGGTGGTTCTATGCATACATGAGACTGCACGATGTGATTATCATTATCATCATTACTGTATGATGAGGAAAGTTATGCAGCAGCAGATTTCTGAGCTATGAACGACCACGGATTAGAAATTTAAAACCTGTTTGTCTGCTTGACTGAAGGAATTGAAATGAAAGTTGACCTTTTAAAGGTTTATAGGATCCTTATAATTTATACTGGAAATGTTGGATCTAATAATATTTTTCATCAAGATACAAAAGTACTTTTATTTCGGCATTTATCATGATTCAAATTGCCAATCAAATTTAAAAAAGGCAAAAAATATATTTCATGCTTTCTTTGAAATAACAAATAAGTAACTTTTAGGTACTGCTATTCCTTGAATGACTTAAAAATAAAAATAATTGACCCACCACAAAAGTGTCTCCAACAACGTATTGTAAAATTTCTGAATTTTGCATCCCAACTTACTAGAACTTCTTGCTTTCATGACTTGCGAATATTAAAGTATGCATTCTAAGTTTGTTTCAGTTAAAATACTGGGTTGAAATGGCATCAATCGAGCAAACTTATCATTTTTATACTGAACTGTAGCTCCATTCACTACTTTGTTATCTTCTGTCGATTATACTAACTTAACATGAGGTTTATGTCGTATGAAAATAATCTTCATTTTGTACTAAAATGTACATCTAGCAAGCGTTTCTAATCGATACAAACGTTTGCTTAGTTTAGTTTGCTTATGGATGTAGTCCCTCGTACTTTGCTCATTATCTACGAAAGGAAACGCTTTTTCCTGTCACACTCTTTGGAATGATTTTTTTATGAAGACTCTCATGTCAACAGCCTAAAATACGATACATAAAAATAGCAAATGTCAAGCAAATCTAGGCAATATGATTTTGCTAACTGAGCATGAACACTTCTCTTTTATTCAGTGTTTTGTACAACCAAAGTCTATTAAAATTAATAGACTTTAAATTACGTTGATTAATTACAGTTAAACGCTTAAAAACCTCTTTATAACCGTTGTCACTTGAATAATTTTCAACAATGCCATTTCAAAGATAGCTGATTTATTGCACAAACACAATGGATTGTAATTACCTAGCAATGCTTATATCAATAGAAGATATGTGTTCCGATGAATTTAATCATACACTACCTCGCATATACACCGCGTTAAAGTTAAAAGGCAACAGGCAATGCTATTCTAAAATGCTGCATTGGCAAAAGTAAAACATAAGCAGGCACATACAAAATTGAACGCAAATTAACAAAATATTTACCTAATTTCCTTAAGATTAACGATACAGTTGACTAATGTTTTGTTGAATTATTATGCAGCAAGTTCCGACGTACGACGAATCCTATTTCAGAAATGAAAACGAAGCAACCGAAAATGAAAATGGAGATGAATACGACCCTTACCGGGACCCTTACAGGGACCCTTACGGTAGAAGTAGAGGCGACACTGACGCTTACAGTGGTACAAATGAAGACAGCGATAGACGAAGAGATCCTTATGGAGGTGGATATTCTAGCAATGGAGACAGTGACCGGGTGACCGACGACAGTCTCAGAGGTCGAGAAAGAGAAGGGGACCCCTACGCATCCGGTGCCCTTGACAGGTCGTCCGGTGGCTCATCCTATAACTATGAAAGGTCACAAGGAGGCTCATCTGCTTATGACAGAAGTCAGGGAGGCTCCCCCGCTAGCGGTCGAAGTCAAGATGGTTCCTCTGCGAACGACAGGAGTCAAAGTGGAACACCTGGGTCAGGTTCCAATGGATATTCAGCTTATGATAGGTCACAAGGAGGTTATAGGTCTCCAGGAGGGTCATCTTCTGCTGGAGGCGGTGGAGGGTCATCTACAGGGGGTGGTGGGTCATCTGCAGGAGGTGGGGGGTCATCGGCAGGAGGTGGAGGGTCATCTGCAGGTGGAGGGTCATCTGCAGGTGGAGGGTCATCTGCAGGGGGTGGAGGGTCATCTGCAGGGGGTGGAGGGTCATCTGCAGGGGGCGGTGGGTCATCTGCAGGGGGTGGAGGGTCATCAGCAGGGGGCGGTGGGTCATCTGCAGGGGGTGGAGGATCTGATGGTGGAGTACTACCTTACGATAGGTCACAAGGAGGATCATCGGCTTATGACCGGTGAGCCAATATTTTGTTAGCTTAAATTTACTCATATTTGATAACTAGCATGTGCGGTGAAAAACTCATTATGTCTATAATAAACCAGATCTCAAGGGGGATCTTCAGCGTACGGTAGAAACGGTGGTGGTGGGTACCCAGGGGGCACCTCAGCCTATGATAGAAACGGAGGTGCGTCAGCTCCAGGGGGAGCGTCCCCATATGATAGAAACGGAGCGGGGTCAGGTCCAGGGGGCGCGTCCCCCTATGATAGAAACGGAGGTGCGTCAGGTCCAGGAGGAGCTTCCCCATATGATAGAAGCGGAGCGGGGTCAGGTCCAGGAGGAGCGTCTCCATATGACAGACCGGGTAGCAGCTCACCATACGATAGACAAGGCAGTTCATCTTCAGGTGGAACATCTCCGTACGATAGGCCTGGTAGTGGGTCACCATCCCCATACGACCGATCGGGCCCAGGTTCACCTTACGACAGGTCGAGTGGAGGTGCTTCTACGGGCAACGATAGAACAGGGTCATCACAAAATGGATCATCTGACAGCCGATCAAGAAACGGTGACCCTTATTCCAGACAAGGACAGGATTCTTCCGGTGGAAACGGTTCAGCTGGACGAGGCGGTGATGACCCTTATCGACTTTATGGCGCCGCAGATCCATACGCTGTTGGTGGATCTTATGCTGGAGTAAGTGTAGGTGCGCCTGGAAGTAGTTACACCTATACTAGAGGGTATTTAAACGGCAACTCCAGTGCTCAATGTTCAGGCTGCTGTACTCCGCGATGTCTGGCTGAGAAAGGCTCAAGGGTAAGTAGATATTTTCATACGTTTCAGTTTAAATAAACAATTACATTATTTAGAGAGTGCATACTGGTGCAGCAGAGATAACAAATGTTTCAACGGTTTAAACCAGCGATTGAGGATAAATCCGTTTACCTAGATTGAGTTTAGATTATCCAATTGAGTTAACCAGAATCCAGAAAAACAACGGTTACACCTTCAGCTTTTGGACCATTAGTCTTTTGATGGATGTTCATAACTTTGACATTTTAGCCTTAAATTTACCTACGACTCCATTTTAAATAAAAATCTTTGATTATTGAAGTAGATGGTAGGTAATAGTCTAGACCATGCATACATGCAAGCATTAGAATTATTTATGATTATGATTGTGTATTTTAAAAGAAAGGTTATGAAAAAAATCAAAGTCTATGCTACTGTTAGAGAAAAACATGGTATGAGAATTTCCAGAAAGGCTAAAGATAGCTTTCCAGACTTGATTAAATAAACAAAGTTTACACCCTAATGGGAAGCTCCCTTGCACTTTTTGAAGGATGGTAAATGCAAGAGATGATGATAGTATTAAAGGTTAAACTAAAAAGATTCGAAAAATATTAGGGACCACCAGGCGTAGCTGGACAACAAGGAGATAAGGGCCAACTTGGGTTCCCTGGAATGGAAGGACTTCCCGGATCTAAAGGAGACAAAGGAGATGGAGGCTTACAAGGACCTAGGGGACCGAAGGGAGATCGCGTATGTGGATTTCATAGAGCTTAACTCGGTAGAGTAGAATGTTGGTTGAATGGCTGTATGAAATTTAGGGTAAAATGGGGATGCCCGGATTTCCTGGGATTCCAGGAATCCCTGGTCAACAAGGGATTCAGGGTCCTTCTGGTACACCTGGACAGGATGGATGCAATGGAACTGACGTAAGAGTACACTGATTAAAACAGTGTAAAGATGTAATTTCAGTTGTAAAAGCTTAATTATAATCAAACAGGGGAATCCTGGAGTACCCGGTGTTCCAGGGTCCCTAGGTCCACGCGGATTCCCTGGCCCCGGGGGAGAAAAGGGAATAAAAGGTGAACCTGCAATAGCTCGGCCAGGTGGGAAAGGTCAGAAGGGAGAGCCAGGGTTGGCAGGTCAAGCTGGTCCATTCGGTCCTCCAGGAACACCAGGGTTTGATGGAGCCAGAGGACCTAAGGGGGATGGTGGATTAAATGTAAGCTTCGTTTTCTGAATTAATTTCTTCCGAATGTTTAAATATCTGCTGGAAACCTGTATTTGTAGGGTTCGCCCGGATTCCCAGGGTCTCCAGGTCAAAAAGGAGAAATGGCATTGGCTTACGAAGGCCCGAAAGGAGAGAAAGGTCAGAAGGGAATGACAGGGCCTCCTGGTCCTCCAGGATATAACTCTACCGTTGATCACCGCTACAATGAAACGCATATTGGACCTCGAGGAGAGATGGGCACAAAAGGTGAAAGAGGTGATCTGGGAAGTTCTGGACCAACGGGGACTCAGGGTAGTCCAGGAGCTACTGGCCTCCCTGGAGCCTTAGGAATGAAAGGAGAAAAGGGTCTTCCAGGTCCGGCTGGTACTCGGGTATGATTTTGATAGTTTTTGTGACTGACATACATCCAGTAATATTATAATTGTAGTCTCTAACTTTGGTTTACTATTAAAATACCAGGGTAGAGATGGATATCCGGGTCCTGCAGGTCCTCTTGGACAAAAAGGAGACAGAGGAGAGGCAGGATTACCAGGGTTGCCGGGATTTAAAGGTCAGAAAGGTGATTCGGGTCGTGAAGGAGAGAAAGGATTTACCGGATTACCTGGACCTCCAGGTCCCCCAGGGGTTGGTGAAACTTAAATGTTTTAAATTAATATATTGTATTTTCTGGTGAAAATATTGAGCTGTCTTTATTTTAGTGCTTGAAAGGACTTGTTGGTCCACCTGGACCGGAAGGACCAAGAGGATATCTCGGACAACCTGGACCTAAAGGTGAAGACGGTGTTCCAGGATACCCAGGACTTATAGGACCCCCGGGGCCTGTAGGGGGCAGAGGATTACCTGGATTAAATGGTCAAGAAGGACTTCCTGGAGCAAAAGGTGACAAGGGAGATTCAGGATTACCTGGCCTTCCTGGTGAAAGGGGACCAGAAGGGATACCGGGTTCTGCAGGAAGCCCTGGATCTCCTGGGTTCCCAGGGGAAAAGGGACTTTCCATAACGGTAATAAACCCTCTTTTCTCCAACGAATACCAGGGGAATCCCTAGTAACTTTAATACACAATACATTTCGCGATTTCCGAGAAGTAAAATAAACTTAGAGATTATGATGTTGTGAATTGTTATGAACAATAACAGGGACCTAAGGGAATGGATGGAGCACCCGGGTTGGATGGATTATCAGGTTTGAAGGGTGAACGAGGTTTCCCTGGGTCTCCCGGAAGTCCTGGGGACTCACAGGTAGGAACTCCAGGCCCAGTTGGACCAACCGGGGGACAAGGCCAACCAGGTCGGGACGGAAGCTCAGGACGGCCAGGTTTCCCAGGAAATCCGGGGTCAAAGGGAGATCCTGGTGGAGCATGTCCAGATTGCAGGCCAGGTGAACCAGGATTTAAGGGAGACCGAGGTCAGCCAGGAACTCCAGGACCTTTAGGACCACGAGGACCATCTGGAGAACGCGGCTATCCTGGAGATCGAGGCGAAGATGGGTTGGCCGGATCTCCTGGTCCTCCTGGATTAGACGGTATTCCTGGACAACAGGGTGCTGCAGGTTATAAGGGAGATAAGGGAAATTCAGCTGTTGCCCCAGTGATAGAAGGACCTATGGGATCAAAGGGAGATCGTGGAGAGCTTGGAAGACCTGGTTTCCAAGGACCACCTGGTCCAGAAGGTCCAAAAGGATTCCAAGGATACGTTGGTTTAAGTGGAGGCATAGGAGATAAAGTATGACGAATGAACGTTTATATTTGTATGTTTTCAGCATCGGTTCAGTATGCACCGGTAGATTTTTCAAGAAATGTCCGTAATATGCAAACCTTTACTATTCTTTCAGGGAGACAGAGGTCAGCCCGGTTTAGATGGTATTCCAGGATCAGCAGGAATCCCCGGTTTTAAAGGAGACAAAGGAGAAAGTATCAAAGGTGATAGAGGGCTTTCTGGACGTGATGGAGAAAGGGGAAACCTAGGGACCCCTGGTCCTAAGGGTCCTAAAGGTGTAGCTGGTCAATGTCCGATTGGAGCTGGTAATCTTACTAAAGGTCCCAAGGGTATCGTCGGACCCATTGGTCCAGAAGGGACTAAAGGAGAAGCTGGACCGAAAGGATTCCCTGGGGATGCCGGAAGAAAGGTAAAGCCATGGAATAACCACTCGTTAAAAAAGGAAAATGCACTAATCATTCATTGTTCTGAACTGCCGTTTCATAATACAATTTAAAGGGAGATCGGGGATTGAAAGGAGAATACGGACCTCCCGGCCCCGTAGGACCTAGAGGACTTCCTGGACCTAGAGGAGACAAGGGTGAAAGTGGGCCTTTGGGATTCCCTGGTGACGCTGGAGATGGTGGACGTCCGGGTTTGTAGAAAAACGATTTACTCGTATGAGCTTCAAGACAAGAAACTCACGTACATTTCGATTATTAACGTGTTTTTGTAGGAATAAATGGAAGACCAGGAGATCGAGGACTGAAAGGAGAGCCAGGAATACCAGGGGTAGGCCCTCCAGGTCCTCCAGGACTGTCAGGAGAAAAGGGAGAGATGGGATTGATCGGAATGCCAGGGAAACCTGGACTTCCAGGACTGCAAGGTCAGCCTACAGGCGTAAAAAAAGTCTAGACCCTTATCAAGCCACATTCCGAGTATTTTTAGTGTTAATTTCTAATATTCCAGGTGCTCCTGGTTTCCCCGGTGAAACGGGAGACAAAGGTGAAGTGGGCCTGGATGGTTTACGAGGAAGCAAAGGGGACCCTGGCTATCCGGGTTCGCCCGGTATTCCAGGTCCAAGAGGACCAAATGGCCCTCCTGGATTTGATGGACCAAAGGGAGAAAGAGGTCTCGCTGGAGAAAGTGGACCCCCTGGACTACCTGGGCTTCCTGGTAAATACCACGAATGATCTCGGATATATTTGAAATATTTATAATACATCATGCCTAATTATGTCTTTAGGTATAAAGGGTGAAGGTGGTATTCCGGGTTATGATGGGATGAAAGGATTTATTGGACCAAGAGGTTTACCAGGAGCACCCGGTACTCCTGGGATGGATGGTCTTCCTGGACGAAATGGTGACAAGGGTGACCGTGGATTTGATGGTCCTCCAGGGTTCCCTGGAGAAAGAGGTGAACCTGGTTTAGGTGGATTAATGGGAGAAAAGGGTGATCGCGGCCAGCCAGGTATTCCGGGTTTGGTTGGGCCACCAGGATTATCTGGATTGAAGGGTGACCGTGGGCTACAAGGACCTGAGGTTAGGAAATGAAATATGTTATGTAAAATGTAATTCATCATTCGAATATGCCATTTAAATGAGTGGTTATATTATTAGGGACCGAAAGGTGAAACCGGAAGAGCCTCAGAAAAGGGATTTAAAGGAGAACGAGGTCTAGATGGTCTTCGTGGTGCTCCCGGAAGTCCAGGTCTAGACGGAATTCATGGAATGAAGGGTGAACAAGGGCCCCCTGGATATGGACCTCCAGGACCTGTAGGACCTTTAGGTGATCGAGGTACTCCGGGATCTCCAGGTTTGAATGGAATGCCAGGAATGAAAGGAAATCAAGGACTTCCTGGATTCCCAGGTCCTGGTGGTCTAAAGGTATGAAAAAGGTACTATTGATAAATATCTTTTAAGTAAATAAAAAAATACTTTGATTAGGGTCTTGCGGGTCTACCCGGAGCCCCTGGTGAACCATGTTTGGATGGAATGCCTGGTGATAAGGGGGATAGAGGCCTACCTGGGTTTGAAGGATTAATAGGACCCAAGGGTGACCGTGGAGAACCTGGTAGAAGTGGACTGGACGGCTTTAAAGGAGACCACGGTTCTATAGTAAAACCCTTACAAATCTAATAATAATGTAGTAAAGTGTCAAAATCTGTACAGTACAGTAGATTCAACTATCGGCATTATTTAGGGACCAGAAGGGTTACCAGGATTCCCTGGAGAAAAAGGAGGAAAGGGAGAAGCAGGGCCGGCCGTATTTGGTGACCGAGGCCCAATTGGTCCACCAGGTCCTCCAGGACCTAAAGGAGATCCAGGTTATAGAGGACTTGACGGCTTGCTAGGTGAAAAAGGTGATGCTGGAGTACCTGGTCAAACAGGATTCCCTGGAAGACCTGGATTAGAAGGAATGAAAGGTAGGCATCGTGCAAGTTTGCAGTCCTCATCAACTTCCCTAACTACATCCGGAGTATACTTGAAAATACACTTATCAATGACGAACTTCTTTAGGTGAAACTGGACCGCGAGGCCTTGACGCAGCTCAACCTTTAACTTTAAGGGGAGAAAAAGGGTTGCCAGGCTTGCCAGGTCCACCAGGACGCGACGGTTACAACGGAAGTCCAGGGATGAAGGGAGATGGTGGAGCCCCAGGATTAGCAGGAAAGCCCGGTCTCCCTGGTCAACCTGGACCTATTGGACCTGCTGGAGAGAAGGGTGACCGTGGATTCCCTGGACCTCAAGGTGGGGTTTTAGCCTCTTAAAATGAAGTAAAACTCATAAACTCACTATATGTTCTTTAATTTACAAAATTACAGGACCACCTGGCCTTGATGGAAGGCCAGGTCCACCAGGCTTTGATGGAACTCCTGGATTACTCGGTGATAAGGGAGATAGAGGTTTACCCGGAGCTCCTGGAATATCATCCACAAGAGGTGAAAGAGGCCCACCTGGAGAGACTGGTATTTCCGGGTTACCTGGAGGCAAAGGAGAGCCAGGCCGACCTGGAAACCAAGGTTTACCTGGATATCCTGGAGTAAAAGGTGAGCGAGGACTTGATGGACTTCCTGGAACAAATGGGTTGCCCGGTTCACGTGGTATTAAGGGAGACAGAGGAGATCCAGGTCTTCCAGGACCTTCTGGTCCCAAGGGTATGTTGAACTCATCAGTGATTTAAATCTTGTCATCGTTCATGGGATCCTGACCTTTGATTTCCACTGTAACTAGGAGAGTCAGGTCCACCAGGTTTCCCTGGATTAGAGGGTAAAATCGGACCTCCAGGTTTAATTGGATCTCCGGGTTTGCAAGGACTTAAAGGAGAAGGTGGAAGACCAGGCTTCAACGGAGAAACAGGTCGACCAGGCCAACCAGGTCCGAAGGGTGATCGAGGTTTCGAGGGTCCTCCAGGAGTTTCTGGACTGCCTGGACTAGCTGGTCCTAAGGGAAATCAAGGAAAGTCTTGCACGGAAGCCGGAGATTACTTAACCGGAATCCTTTTAGTCAAACACAGCCAATCCACAATGCTTGCAGAATGCCCAGCCGGTCAAACGAAGCTTTGGGATGGCTACAGTTTACTGTACATTGAAGGAAACGAAAAGTCTCACCATCAGGATCTTGGTTTTGCTGGATCTTGTATTCGCAAGTTCAGTACAATGCCATTCTTATTCTGTGACATCAACGATGTTTGTAACTACGCAAGTAGAAATGATAAGTCATATTGGTTATCTACTAACGGGCCTATCCCCATGATGCCAGTTTCTGAGGATGCCATCAGGCAGCATATCTCTAGATGTGTTGTTTGTGAAGCCCCCACTAACGTTATTGCTGTACATTCTCAAACTATCGATATTCCTAGTTGTCCAGGAGGTTGGAGTAGCCTTTGGATTGGATACAGTTTCGTTATGGTAAGCTTACCCTCAGCTTACTTCCTGAAGTGAAGTCTGTACCACTGAAACCAAACTAAATTTACTAACAATGTTATAATTTTAGTACACGGCTGCTGGTGCTGAAGGAGGTGGTCAATCCTTGGCAAGCCCTGGTTCCTGTTTGGAGCATTTCCGATCCACACCCTTTATAGAATGTAACGGAGCTCGAGGAACATGTCACTACTTTGCAAACAAATATTCCTTCTGGTTAGCAACGATTGAAGAGCAAGATCAATTCGTAAAGCCTGTGAGTGAAACGCTCAAGAGTGGATACTTAAGAACTAGGATTTCTAGATGTCAAGTCTGCATGAAGAGTTCCTAGATTTTTCTTTAGACTAAGCTCCTGTAAACCTTTTAACTAGCAGCAGGAAATTAATACGTGAATACAGACTATTCTCTGTACTTAAGTCAACAATAAATTCGTAACCGGATAAGATATATCGTAACATAAATATTTTGTTTGTTAAGCGTTCCTGGTGCTATACCTTTTTGTAAAGAGAAAGCTACCCTAAATTGAGAAGGGTCATGTCATTTTGTATACATCTTAATATTGTACATACACTTGTAGTTAACTTGCTTTAAACGACAGATGAAGAATAAGCTATAAAATAATTTGTAATTCGAGTCTAAGTCAACTTGTGCCATTATTAGTTTTAAAATGTGATGAGCGAATTATTTTCGTCTTTGTCAAAGAGAGCAGAATCAGTGTGCCAAAGTTTCCAATCCAGGTCAAGTAAGTGCCTTGTCAATTGCATAAAATCCTGATCAGATTTAAGTAGTGTGAACGAAATTCGAGAAAGACAACTTAAATTAATTGTAAATTGTACAATACTCTTAAATAGTTTTCAACCACCTTAAGTGATTCCTTTTGAAACTTAACACTGCCAACCAGTGATTCTTCAACGTTTGCTTTTAACTGCCGTTTATAATATAGAATAACTTTAACTGAACCAAAGTTACTTGATTATTTCATAAGGGTATTAACGTATGCTTTTTGTGATGAAAAATACAAAAATAAATTCATAAAAAGTTGCTGATACAGACGGAATTTCATTAAAATCAGAACATGCTCGAGATGTTTATCACAAAAAAATGCTTTGCCTTTCAGCTAGAAAGAACTCATAAGAAAGAACACAGCATTATTAATTAATAGGAGTATTAAAATATACATACAATAAGTAAGTTAGTAAGTTTTATGGTTCGTTTTCAACAGAACGTATTCCAAGAGCGAAGTTAATGTCTTCAAAAGGAACATTTAGAGACAATCTCTTGTGAAGTGAACCAGAAGTATTCTCAAGTATTATAATTTTCATCATGTATAAACGCATTGCAGCCTTTAAAACTTGATCCACAGACCAGTTCATTACAACGGCTATAAAAAATCCCATTTAAATTATTACCAGAGAGTTATGATACCTCTTTATTTTCTGTGCTTATCGAATGATTACCTTCATACGCTGCGGCAGTCGATAAATTATTGTACACCGTTAGTAACACAGTTTCTTCGTTTCCAGTATGTTGAAGTTCAGACGAAAGAGTTTTTAAAAACAACTGTTCCAAATAGGAGCAATCCCTAGATAGATCCAAAATGTTTAGTAAAGCGGAGTAACAGTTGAATCAATAATTCAAAACTTACTTCATAGCCTCAATTTTTGGAGAGGAAAATATTTCCTTGAAAGCACAATCAACGGCTATGACACCCGTTGCTTGTCCAGATTCAACTATTTCCACAGCTCGCTTTGCCAACTCTAAAGCTCTCCGAGCATCCCCTGAGACGGCGGCTACCCTTTTCGAAAGGAAAGAAATAGCATTATCTTTGATTCTTTTACTTTTTGCACCAGCTAAAGAATTCTTCACGATAGTATCAAGTTGCTCATAAGTATAAGGTGGAAAGATACATCTGATTAGACCCTAAAAATATAAACATTTATTAATTTCTAGACACCTCTATCAGTCCTTGTTAATAATACGCACTACAGTACATACAATTCTCGAAACATTTCTCATCGCCAAACCACTCTCTGGCAGTGACATCGTATTGAAAATAGCAATTAGCGTAAACATTGTAGAATCATGGGCAGCCCATTCGAGCAACTGGTACAGGATTGACTGCTTCTTATCCAAAATTTGGTCCAGCTCGTCTATAACTAAAACGGTGGGACGTTGGGATGTTTTTGTTTCAAAGTATAATTCCAACTTTTTAAGAGCCGCCTGTGGGGTCAGTTTCTCCTTAACATTTTTAATTCCACAGAAGAGCCGTTTCCATATCTTATCCGGACTTCCTAAGCTAAGACCGTTGATGTATACGTTCTGTGAAAAATACACGGTAGTATGTCAGTTAAGGTTGTAAAGGCATACAAACATATTTTTAAGCAGGAAACCCCATAAATCTTACATTAAATTGTAAATGTTGTTTCCGTTCATTGGCATATCTCTCGAGGGTTTCCACTACCGACTGAACAATGACCGTCTTTCCAGTTCCAGGTACTCCACTGACATACATACACCTGTCCCAGAAAAAACAATATTTAATTAAGAATTAATAAATTAAAAACTCCGGAACTATAATTCCTTCTACCGCATAGTTTACCTGCTATGTTTCTCGGAAACATTTTCATGGACGAAGGTCCATATCTCCTCAAACTGGGACTCCCTACAGGGCAAAGGACATTCCGGTACCCCTAGAGAGTTGAATCTCCACTGCCCCTGGGGAACTTTACTAGGAGATTTTAACGGAGACTCGGACATCGTCTTGTTCCCTCTACCCGATTTCAAATCCGGTGTCTTATCTGCCATTTCCCTCGGTGGTTTTGTGGGAGTTTCCAGGACTTTCGGAATTCTAATTCTGGCTGAAACTCTCAACCCTTTTTGCCTCGGGGTTTCGATAGAATACTCATCTACAATTTCAGACTCCCTCGATGTTTTTTTGGTAGGAGTTCCTAGGACTTTCGGGGTTTTAATTCTGGCTGAAACTCTCAACCCTTTTTTCCTCGGGGTTTCGATAAGCGCTTCATCTTCGGATTCGGATGCAGACTCCCTCGATGTTTTTTTGGTAGGAGTTCCTAGGACTTGCGGGGTTTTAATTCTGGCTGAAACTCTCAACCCTTTTTTCCTCGGGGTTTCGATAAGCGCTTCATCTTCGGATTCGG